>PVKN010044895.1:0-10022 GCA_004027915.1 Capromys pilorides
TTCTTCTTCTTCTTCTTCTTCTTCTTCTTCTTCTTCTTCTTCTTCTTCTTCTTCTCCTCCTTTTTGTCGCAATGTAATGGAAAAGACTCTTGGGTTTATGGCAGTTAAACTTTGACTATGTCAACCTGACTGGATTGGGAACCACCTGGGGGGTTGGTAAAGCAGACTGATGAGGTCAGGGGCGTGACCTTAGGTACTATATCTGGCCTCTTGCTCCTTCCTTACTGGCACTGTTTTCCTGATCTGCTTCCAGGTCTCCATGAACTACGCAGCAGGCCTCTGCCATGCTTCCTGCATGATGCTTCTAAGCCTTGGAGCCAACAGCCATAGATGGAATCCTTTGAAACTTCAAGCCAAACAAACCTCTCCTGCTTTATTTCCAGGGCATGAGATTGTTTTTCTCTAAATAATGGGAGAGTGACTAACAGAGGGCTTGTAGTTTTCTATTCTCTCAAATGGAAATATTTCTTGGTTTGACAAGGAACATGTAAGTAGGATTTCTACCTCTAAGACAGTGGTCTTCACTGTGGAAAAGTAGTAGCCTAATACTTTAAGTTTATATAACATAAGAATTATTCATTTTATTTGATTCCTGTAGGCTAGAAGACTGATACAGAATCAGAGAAGTATGTCTTCATCATTTTCAATAATGAATGAGTATGGCTAGACTTTTCATCACTATAAAGGCTGCATATTTATAGCCAGTTAGTTAGAGGAATTTATGAATACACTGAAATGACTGACTGAAAAAGTTCTACTAGATAATTGTTCTTGTGGAATCAATAACTCTTTCTCTGACACACACAGGTGTACACAGCTTAAAGTGATTTTTCTCCTAATCTCAGTAGGAAAGGCTTAGAAACGCAGTAGCTTTAGATTCAGTTCCCTAAGAAAGAGGTGACCTGGGCAGGAAGGTGAGGTCAGTAAATGCCTGCGCGGTTCTGATAGAGTCCTACGAAGTGAGCAGAGCAGATCAACTTTTTTCCTCTCACCAGTGTCTCTAGGAGCCCCAGGAGTCACAAACACACACTAGGAAAACACTGGTATAAAAATCACTGCTGGGTTCCAAGCCTTCATACATCATAACTAATTTTGTCAGGGATAAGTGATCATCTGTGCTTTTCATTTACTTGAATATAGGGCTTCATATTAAAAATACTGACATACAGGAGAGTGACCAGCACTTGCTAATCTGACAGATTCTGGCTGGAAACACCTGGGAGAGTTTACAAGTATGTTTTGAGATTGAGTGTGGTGGTGTGTGCTTGTAATCCCAGCTCTCAGGAGGCTTTAAACAGGTGGATCTCTATGAGTGTGATCTAGTAGTGAGACCCTGAACTCCTTGTAGATCCTCTCCTAAAAAAAAAACAATAAAAAGTATGTTTTGACTCAATCTCAGCCCTGTATGTCTATACTCACAGTCAGCAAGCATTACCATCAATGCTTCTAAAAAATCTGTCAAGATACATTCTCCAGCTCTGTCTCACTTTTATCAAAGTCATTTGTAATAGAATGTTTAATTGGGAAATTTATATTTTTTATCCATGGAAAACATACATATATGATATATGTGATATACATATACCACATATGCAATTTATCATTAGATATTCTACCTAAAGTGTGTCATTTTATAATGGTAATTACAGTATCTAACTAGTTAACTAATTACTTAACAGTAGGTTTCTAAACATCAGCTGGCTCTCACCACGAGCTAAGCAAGGTGTGCAATAGAAAGGGTAAGCTTGGCACTCCCACCAACATTATAGCTCTTGGGTGAGGTGGCTAAGAGATGGTTTCAGAGCTGAGCAGTAAATTCTGGCTCAGAGAATTTCAAGGAACCATGAAAGCGATGGGGAGTGTTTTATTGCACACATCTGGGGTCAGAGAAGTCCTCCTGGGGAAGTGATGGCTCAACTGGGAGGGAAGGGTATGCTGCGAGGCGAGGCGAGGCGCGTGGGGCAAGAGCACTGGGAGGCTGGTGGAAAGTGACTGAAGTAGGCCAAAAGGATGCCATGAACCGGAGGTGACCCAGTGGCTTTGGATTGCTTTGGCACTCTAACTCTGTTTTTAAAATGGCAAAATTGGCATGCTCAAATTTCATCCCACTCAGTGTTCCATGCACTAATATTTGTTAGTTAGTTTTTCCACTCAAAACCTGCGCAACTTTATAGTTTGTTCTGTAAATAGGAATTTTATCAGTTTGTCCTTAGTTCTTTTCTTTTTTTTTTTTTGGTGGGACCGGGTTTCAAACTCATGACCTTGCACTTGCCAGGCAGGCACTTGTGCCATGGAGCTATCTCGTGAGCCCCTTGTCCTTGGTTCTTACATGGATTAAAGCTCAACCTCATGGTGCAGTGGTGAAGAGCCTGTGGGGAGTAAAACAAACATCGCTTGCTGATTCTTGCCTCTACGTTTTCTCATGCTGTCTTTCAGCCTTGGCTATGCTTTCTCCTCATTCACCTAAACTGTCTTTACAGTTTTCAGGACTTGGATCAACTATTCCATCTCGTATCAAAACTTTATGGCTGTTCTAAGCAAAGCCAACTACTCTGTCCAGTAGTTTTCCCATAGCAGCGTAGCATTTTTGTGCCTTATTTAGTCAATAGATCATTTGAGAGTATGACACTATCTTTCCATGACTGGGACCACAAAGAATGTCTATTATAGCACAAATGTTAGAGGTCTAAGGATTTCACCTGCCTTTTGAGATTTGGTACATACATAAGTTTCATTACATAAATGTGAACATAGATGCTTTTATTCCTCTTCTAAAGCCTCAAAGAAGTTAGGTTGGGGAGCAGGTCTTGGGTCAGGAACTTTATAAGGGACTTCTTATCCCTATGAACTAAATGGGAAGTAGTTTTTGTACTGTGAGGCTGATTCACTTTGTCATCCAGTCATAGGCACGTGGGCAGCAGACCCTGGCCCTGGACATAGGTAGTGGAAGGCAGTCCACTACCACATGCTAGGATACAAAGAGTCACACTTCTGCCACTGAAGCATAGAAGCCCAGCCTGCCAACAACACAAGGGTCAATGAATGCCAGGCACTGACTAGCCATACTAAGTGGTTATTTGCCAACAAATTTTCTGTTTTTGTAATTTATATAAATCAATGTACACTGTGTTTGTAACTATATGCAATCAGTTCCTTTGAAAATCTGCAGATTTCACTTAAGTTCCATAAAGGTGAAATGAACATTTAACTGAAATACTGAAAATGTTAGATAGATGATTTGACTTGATGATGCGAAGTGTCTTTAATCTCAAGAATCTGTTTTTCTTTTTCACTGGTATTGATTTTATCTGAAATTGTTCTGTATCTTTGGACCTGGAAGGTCTGAAACAGCAATGGTTCTAGTTGATGAAAAAAAAGACAGGTCCTGTGAGAAAGTACAGGTGCTTCTAAGTTGAGTTTGTCACTCACTATTTAGTCCTGCTGCAGGTTGGGCACCCACTGTAACCGAACATCCTAGGCACCTATGTGTTTGATTGAATACTGAAGAGTCTTTTGCTCAATTAGAAGCTGTTATGATTGGATCTAAAAAGTTCTCCCAACTTTTCATGTGTAGGAGGGGCAAATAGACATGGTGGTGCTATAGGTGATTTGCTGGTGGGAGGTGGGATCTATTCAGAGCTGGTCACTGGGGGCATGATCCAGAAGGATGCATCCCTGGCTCCTCTCTTTTCTTTCTGCTTCCTGTCTGCTATGATATGAGCAGCTTTTCTTCTATGTCCCTCTGCCATGCTGTTTTCTGCCTAGGAGTCAGATGACTGTGCCCTGTGGTCTTTTTTTTTTTAATTTTAGGGAAGTGCATTGCGGTCTTGAGATAAAAACAAAAAAATCTAACCCTCTCCTCCTCTAAGTAGGACATTGTGTCTCTGAGTAGGAGGAGGATTAAGACAGAAAAGTCTTCATTCAGTTATTGCATTCCCTGTGGTCTGGTGACTCCTGCGTTGTAGGGTTCACAATACAATTTCTTCATTAGGTAGGATCTCTGAAACTATCACTATCAGATGGACCTAACGTGACTTTAGAGCGCACTCAAACAGACTCAAATAAAACCAGATATCATCCCTGAGAAGTATAGAGGACTATACTAAGTTTTAAAATATGGTATATTTAATGAAGATTGATTGGTGTACTCTTAGCAAATATTTCCAGTTATAGGACATGGACAATGTAGAGAAATTTCTCAATCTCTTGCCATAAACTGTGCAGCGAGGGTAACTTTCTTATTTGTTCCTTTATATATTCATTTAAAAACTCATTTATTTAGAAAACATTGATTGGTACTGAGGGAAATAAGGTGGGGTTGGGGTGAGAGGAGGGTCAAAAGTACCCAAATCACTGTTTGGTGTTTGCTTTTTTGCTGAGAACAGTTATTTTCAGTCTTGATGTTTCAAAGTTTATTTTAGTGTTATTTTTTATAACAGCAGTTGATGTTTTTATAGTTCATGGCCGTGGTTCTGGACACATCAGTAGTAATATTTGAGTAGAATGATGAAGAGAGGGGAGGATGAAGAAGACACATCACATTTCTTGGTGAAGGCCCTGCAGTGGGTTACAGGAAATATGTGAAGTGTTACATGCTGCTTAACAAATATTCTTGTTTCTGAGGCATTTGTGACTGAGAAAGTGAAATTCAGCAATTTTGTGGTGACAGAATTAAGCAGATGACCACATTCATTGTTGAGAATAAGGTAATTTTGTAAAGTTTCAGCCTCTTGTTTCCTAATTTTTGAAAGTTGTATATTCAGGCAATTTTTTTTTAAAGAAAACTCTTTGGCTCATTATCTTTTGTTATAGATTGTCCCCTGTGGCTTGATCTAGTTTATTTTTCCTGAATGACTTCACTGAAATTGTTGTAACAAACTTGCCAGACCTGAATTGTTCATGGGCTGGTGACAACCTGTTTGAAGAAATGTGAATGGACTTACCTGTGCTCTGATTCTCATTTGTTTAATTAAGAAAATATCTTTTTATTATGAAATCTAAAATGCACAAAGGCAAGTGCAAAATCATCAAAGTATAGTACAATGAATTTTTATGAAGCAAACATCTGTGAGACACATCTCAGGTGGAAGTGAAGGGGTCGTTGGATTCCAGGAAGTTCCACCTCCCAAGCCCTTCTTCTTTGCTGGAGAAATTTATTACATTCACTTTTGTGCTCAAAATGCACTTGCTTTTATTAACCACCTTTGCATACATTTCTTGACAATATATTTTTTGAAATATTTATAAATAGCACTGTGTTACATGTAATATATTTATGCATTATTCTATTGCGCAGTTTCATGTTTAGGATCCATTCATCATTGATTTCACTTTGATAAATTGTCTACCATGTGAAATAATTGTCAGAATTGCTTAGAATTTCTTCTTATGTAAAGTGGTTATTTGTTTCATGTCTTTTCCTCTCAACTTCTGTGCCTCTCTTTGATTGTCTTAACACACAAGTAGAGACTCATTTATTAGCTGAACAAGTTACATGTGTAGAAATGTTTGATGGCTGTTTTTTTCTAGTTCTTGGATTATCATACCAATTTATAGAGTGTGGAGATTTTGAGCAGAAGGGAAAGAAATAGATGTTGCCCTTTAGAATGATTGAATAAGCTCACTAGAGAAGCATATGGCATCAAGTATGGTATGAAAGGAGCTGACTGATAATGACAAGATTTCAGGGAATAGGGTGTCTATTTACCATGTCAAGGAAAAAATATCAATGAAGAAAGGGAAACGGCGCTTTCATGTTTAGTAAACTTTGGACTTCATTGTTTGGAGAATGCAGCCCTATGACAAAATAATTGCAAACTTATGACAATGCTAAAGCAATAAGCAATTTTGGCTAAAGAACTTTCTATCCAGAATCCTTTTAAATAAGGAAAGAATTATATTAAAAGCCTAAATACAGTGGCAACAGAAAAAGAGAAAGCAAAAGCAGTTTTTAATATTTTCTTTCTACTGAGACAATACTATTATTGACAGAAACCCAACTCCTCAAATTCACAAATAGTTTGCCTTTCATGTCAAAAGACTGCTAAGAAGTTGTTGCATAAGAGTTGGCTGACGATTTAATAAAGTCAGTAATAATAGCAGTGGGAAAATGAAGGACAAAATGAAATATGGAATTGCATTAAAATAAAGTTATTGTTAAATAAATTTCAACTTCATCTCTTTATTCTGTCTTTGTTTGGCTAAAACTGCAATCTTACCAGCCCCTCAAGTTAGAAATAAAGAATCAACCTACAGCTCACCTTCTTTAGCTTCCACATTTTCCAAAATCTACAGTTTCATTTTCTTAGAAATGTTTTCATTATTCTATCTCCACTCTTTTTGTTGTTTTCATTTTCCTCTGACTTAGCGTTAGGAAAGCATTTCTCATCCAGTTGAATAAGCTTACTAGAACTTTTGTTTTTTGTTGCCTCTTTTAAAAAAAAGATCCTTTTATTCTAGACATTTCCAGAGGGGAAATTTGGAAACTAATCTTGGCTTGCCACTTCTTTGTTAAAATCAACGTCTTCTGTTTAAATTCCCTCTTTACCTTGGGTTAAGGTCCAATTTCAATCCTTACGTTTGTACAAACAAGACTCATTCTTCAGTCATCAATTTCTCACATAGACCTAGCCACCTGTCGTATCAAAGGATACATGCTGTGGCCTTGCTTGTCCTAATGCTATCGTGTATCCCCTGATAGCATTATTCTTCTTTTTCTCCTGGTTTATGCTCACTTATCATTGAAAGCTGAAACTAAATGTCTTCGGTGAGCACTATGCAAACCAATGAGTTTGTCTTAGGAGAGCTCCTTTACATATATGTTTCCTGTGCTTACCCATTATAGTATTGCCTGTGGTACTATCATTCTCCCTTGGGGTTCTCATCTCTGTCTCTGATACTTGTTTGTCATTTATATAATATTATTGTCATATCTATGTAGTGTTTATTGGCTAGAGCATTATATAAGGAGCTTTTTCTTGGGTTGGTGAGATAGCTCAGTGGACTAAGGGCCTGCTTAAGCAAGCGCAGGGACTGAGGTTTGATCCTTGGCACCTCATGCTGCGTCGGCCCCACCCTCTGGCACACTGAACCAGCCACTGAGTCTGGGTGTGGTGGCACATAGCTATAATCCCAGCACTGGGGAGGCTGAAAACAGGAGGATCATTATGAGTCTGAGCTATGTAATGAGACCCTATACCAAATACATTAAAAATAGATCATTTTCTCAAATTTTTATATGTTTGTACAATATGAAGAATGAGGTATTTTGCTTTCATTTATCAGGTCCGGGACACAGCTTTCCCAAAAATCAATATTAGGGTTCATTTTCTGGTATATTTTCATTCTTAGCCAGGCAAATATTTTCTTCAAATTTCCCTGTATCTTGCTAGGTTGTACTGTTACTTTTATTGCATATTCACAAGTTGTTTTAATTGAGAAAGAATTATTTCTCTAAACATTAAAAATGTTGCAAATCCTATTATCAGCCAAATTTAGGTTCATTTGGCTTCAAAACTAACTTTTGCTAAAATTATCCGCAAGCCAACATTCATACAAAATAAAGTGGAGAGTGCAAGTTGAAATTGTTTTTATTTTCTCGCAAGGACATTGATCTATTTTTAAATCTGAGGCTCTTCCATTTTATGTAAGTCTTCTAGTATATTTTGTATCTTACCTAAATTAAACTCTTTTAACAATGTCATGTGGCATTACTACAAAACTGCTCATGAGGTTAAATTCACATGTGTTTCAGAAAGCTCTTTCCTTTTTTGTCAGGTCAAGAAATACATAATCTCTATGATCCTTACTAGAATCTTTGAAAATGTATAATTAATGTTAATTTTGATTGATAATTCATAATTGTACAATTTATTAGTATAATGTGATTGTTATGGTTTATGTCTAGTTGTCCCCCTAAAGCCTCATGCAATCATGGGGCGGGGACTTTTAGAGTTTGAGACATGAGTCATGATCCACTGGGATTATATGTTTTAGTACTGATGGGGTATAATTGGTTCCTCCCTGGAGCATGACCTGGGCCTGCCTAGGATACGATTGGCTCCTCCCTAGAGAGGGATCAAGGGCCCATCCTGGGGTATGATTGGTTCCACCCTAGGGCACAATGGGCCCATGTCAAAGTGACTGAGCACAAAGAGACTTTTTAAAGGGCTGTTGCTCTCTGCTCCCCTGGTTGTTCTGCTGCCATGAACTGGATACCCTCTGCCCTGTTCCACTCAGCCTTGGGCCAGCCGAATATGGACTGAAACCTCTAGCAGCTGTGAGCTAAATAAACCTTTTCTTCCTTCATTTTGAGTGTCAGGTATTTGTCCCAGCAACGAGTAAAAGTAACTAAGACAGTGATATATACATATAATGTGAAGCAATTAAATTAAGCTAATGAAACTATATACCACTTCACCCATCATTTTTTTGCTGAGAGATATTTCAAGGTTAGGTTATTCTGAGATATATAATTCATTATTATTGACTGTAGTCATTCTATAGTGTAATTGGCTAAAAACCTATGCCTTCTGTCTGTGTGGAACATTGTTTCATCAGCACCGTCCCCTGCTCTTCCCCTCTCAGCCCCCAGCCTCTGGTACACATCATTCTACTCTTTCCAAGTTCCACTTTACTGGATTCCACATGAAGTGAGATCATGCAGCTTTTGTCTTGTTGTGCCTTGTTCCCTTTGTGTGGCATAATATTCTCCAGATTTATCCACATTGTCACAAGGGACAGGATTTCCCCCATTGTAAGGCTGAAAAGAGTGTTCCACTGTGTAGCTCTGCCCTGCAATTTTTCTCTGTCCATCCATCCATTGAAGAGAATTGAGGTTGATTCTCTATCTTGGCTTTTGAGAATCATTTCAAAGTAAACAAGGGACTGCCGGTATCCATGAACACTTACGTTAGTCCCTTTGGATACATACACAGATGTGGGCCTACTGGTTTATATGGCAGGTCTCTCTCTATTTTTTTGACAAATGGCCTTATCATTTTTCATAATGACTGCACCAACTTACGTTCTTACCAACAATGTTGCCTCTTTCCGCATCCTCTCCCGCACTTATTTTCGATTTTTCTTTTCTTTTTTGTTTTTTTGCAGGACCGGCCTTTGAACTCATGACCTTGCACTTGTCAGGCAGGCACTTGTGCTATGGAGCTCTCTCTCTTATTTTTGATTTTTCAACAAAAAGTTTTCTAATAGGTTTGAAGTGATAGCTCAGTGTGATTTTAATTTCTGTTTTTGTAGTGATTAATGATATTGAGAAATTTTTAATGTGCCTATTAGTCATTTATATGTATTCTTTTGAAAAAATGTCTGTTTGGCTTTTTTACTCATTTTTAAAAAATATTGGGTTATTTGCTTCCTTGCTATTGAGTTATTTGCATTCTGCATGCATTTTGCATATTAACCCCTTATCAGATATTAACCCCTTAGAGTTACAAATAATTTCTCCCTCGGAGGATACCTATTGATCGATAGTTTCCTCCAGACCAGGGAAAGACTCAACATGAGCATTAGGAATTAGTTGGATCACCTCAACCTAACTTGTGATTTGTTCTTTCTACTGCAACACGTACAAAGCTAAGGGGAAAATTTGTACTTTAAAGATAAGGCTGTGGGAGGAGACAGTGCTAGATGTAGGTGATGTAAGGGTCTCTAGAGAATTAAAAAAAATAACAGAATGGGCTGAAAGTTGTGCTTTAGTTCTATGACACTGGTAATTTTATTGTCAGGGAAAAAGTCCTCTTTAGGTAGAAAGGTACTGTTCATTTTGGTCCTAAATAATGGCTGCAGTACTGTTGAGCTTTAATAAAATATACTCAGAATTTCATGCTCATTGATTTTCAAGTTGTAGTTTATAATTATCACTGTCTATTTGGAAATTGGCAGAATTGTGTTTATCCAGTAGATCTCAACGTATGTGTGCACCTAGCAGGAATCTTTGCTTTGAATATAACTTATTAATGGTTTGAAATTATTTGACTTGCTTCCAATTTAGTCTTCTTTTTCCT
>PVKN010044896.1:0-10022 GCA_004027915.1 Capromys pilorides
TTGTGCAGATTTCTACCATCTTTTAGTGACTTTCACCAGTCCCCTGATCAGTGATCTGTACCTGGTTCTGTTTACACCAGTAAACTCTGTTTTTCAATGACAGGAAAACAACACTACCAGCAGCAAAAGACAAAGACAGGTAGATTCAAGGAAAATACACCTCTATATCTGAGTCTATGTGGCATGATATGCATTAATCTTTCCTATCTTCCTCCCTGCATCTAAAGTATTCGTGAGACCACAGTCAATTTACCAAAAATGTCATCCCTTAAAAAGACCACTGAATTTACTCTCTAAATAGTAGACAATATTGCACATATTTACATACATACATATACTTTATATTTTTGAGGTATTTATTTTTTCTACTTCTTATGATTGCTTTTAATTTAATGCCTCTACAATGCAAGAATAGAGTTAAAGAATTGAAAAGTGCTTAAACAATTTTACTGGTCAGAACTTAACTGGCTCACTGGGAACTTTTCTATCACTGAGAAAGAGCATAAATCTATTGTTGCAGAAAACAGCAAACATGGTGTCTTAGTTACTGTTTACTCGTTGGTGGGACAAATACCAGACACTCAAAATGAGGGAAGGAAAGAGTTATTTAGCTCACAGTTTGTGGAGGTTTCAGATCATACTGCGCTGGTTCCAAAGCAAACAACAGCAGCTTTCTGAAGCAAAAAAACAATGAAGAGCAGAGGAGGAGCAATAGCTGTGGAATCCATCAAGCCTCTCTCTTCCAAATTCTGTGCCGATGCTTCACTGTGAAGATTGGAGCTCCTCAGAAGTGGCTGCAAAGATCAAGCTCCTCCAAAGACCAGGACTTCTTCAAGGAAGCAGGGTAGGGCAGGGCCACCACAAAGTCTCTCTCAACTCCTTTTGTATACTTTTTGTGCTGAGTCATTCTGGGGTGGACCATCTGGCCCAGGGTCGGACCAATCCCGTCTCAGGGTGAACCCTTCACATCCTGAAGGATGGAGACCCCCAGAGCTGGGAACCGGCAGAGCCAATCTAGCCAAACATCCTCAAGTTGACACAATGTATCAACTACCAAACATGGGAAAAAGGTTGAGGAGGCTGCTTATCACAGCAGTGGGCTTCTGGTTAGGACCTCTCCAAAAAAGTCAAAGCCCCATGCAGTAGGAGTTTCAGGGCTTCTAAACGTAAGTGAGCAGGGAGGTACCCAGGCAGATTTGACACACATGACTGGAGGGGTGGGTGACATCATAGGTCCCTGAAGTGGTTTACATATCTCAGTAACATTACAAGGCCATTAGTTACATAGGCATGAGTAGTGCAAAGGAATAAGTGTCCCATTATATTTCAAGTTATATTTGAAGTTGCGTTGCAAGGTCATTAGTCACAAAGGTGAAAAGGAAAGAGGGTGTCTTAGTTACTCTTCTCTCATTGCTGGGACAAATACCTGACACTAAAGCTTAGGGAAGGAAAGGTTTATTTAGCTCACAGTTACTGGAGGTTTCAGTTTAAAGCAGCCTGAATTACATACAAAGGACTTGAGACACTGTGCTGCCATGTCCAGGGTGATCTGCTCCATCCAGGTGGTGTGTGTGTGTGTGTGTGTGTGTGTGTGTGTGTGTGTGTGTGTGTGTTGGGGGTGGTTGCATGCTGTCAGTTTAAAGGTTCACACCTCTCTGGCCCTGCCCATAAAGCTCACCCTGGTCTTCTGGGCCTGCCTCTTGAGCCATTCCCTTGACAGTTCCATGACTAACATGAGGCTTTGGGGGGACAATTAGATACAAGCCATAACTCATAACAGAGGGGTTTACACAAAGGGCGAAGTACTGCATTGACTGCTGTGTTAAACGTGTCTGCTTGGCCTTGGCAGGTATCCCGGGTAAGACTTTCATTTAGAAGTTTAATTTTCCCCTCCAGTATCACCTCAGGTGTTTGCTTTAGCACTTTTCTCTGTCTTAGCTTGGGAAAAAGAAAGCTTGATAATCACTACAACTATCTTGCTGAAATGAAGGTTTTAAATTTTTCTGTACAAACTATATTTGATCATTTAAAAAAAATCTTTAGGAGTTGCTCAGGAATAGAATCAATTGCATGCTTAACTTTTTCTATGTCTCCTTTCAGATACTGAAGATTTCTCTTCTCCTGTGGATTTAAGCAAACACTTCTTAAGATGCAGTGAACTTTGCTGCTGTGAGTCACTCTCGTCTTAATGTTGGTGTTGGCTGATGACTACATAGGTAGTTATGGAATCTATTAATTAATAGTCTAGGGGCTGGGGCCATAGCTCAGTAGGATAAGCACTTGCTTGGCAAGTGCAAGGGCCTGAGTTCAATCCCTGGTCCCAATAATAATAATAATAATAATAATAATAATAATAATAATAATAAAAGTCTAGTTTATCAAAGATAAAAAGGTAAAATGGAAAACTTTTGGATGATTACCCATAGTTTTCTTTTACACTTATAACATTTACAAACTGTTCTTGATATCCTGCTAATTGATTCCTTTCAATAAGCATTTTCCATCCCTGCTCTGAAATGTAAACAAAGCAGTTTAACATTTGTCAAACCTGTCACATGAGACAAGGTGTAAGGGTGGATTATCATCCATGGGAAACTGTATAAGAATAACTGAATCTTTATTAATTATTTACCAGTGCCCACTAAGCACTCCTGCCTTTTACAAATTGAGAATGCACAAGGCCCAGTTCTTTGTTCCCCTTTTGCTAGTATAATTTTCCTTGTCCTCACAGAAACCATGATGGAAAGCTGTGCCCACCCATGTGCGATTTGGAGGACTGATCCTGAAACAAGTTTACAGCCCCTGACTACATATAGGCATACAGTTCATCTCTACTTCTTTTAATTAGTCCTGTTTCTTCCCTTATCTCTCATGTTTGTAAAGTTTTAATGAGGCAGTGAAAGATGTGGCAATTCAGACAAGGTCAGATAGGGATAGGGATAAGAATCACCCTGCCCAGGTGTCTCCCTATCGCTAAAATATTCAGGGCAGGGATTAAACTGAGTTTGTTCTGCCTCAGTCTCTCCTATTTCTAGGGTGGATTGGCTACTAAACTAGAACTTCTTTGGCTTAGGACAAGAGTAACCAAGGGCTGCTATCCTCTACAAAGGGACTATAGTAAGTCCTCCTGTTCAGGCTCCTATTTTCAGCCTGGTACATGCTGTGCAATGTTTTTCAGAGTTAGCACAAGCTTACATTATCTGTTTCCATTTTCAAATGCAACACTGGACACAGCAAACTTGTTATGAGAACTCATGTTGAAATTGTTATCAGAGAGGCTAGACATCTTGAGTGAAATAAATACCAGTAAACATCACAAAAAGGGCAGACATGACACTCTCCTTTGGCTATGAATATAATTAAGATACTGGATTAACTCTGAAGTCTAGTAAATAAAAACCATAAAACTCCTTAGAAAGGGAAAGATCATGGTTACTGTCCTATATTCGAGCTTTTTCTTTGGCATGAGATGTCTTCTGAGAACTGTAGACTCTTCTGTACATTTTCATTACTGGACAAGTGTTAACTCCTTACAAACACCTACATCAGTAGATGAAGGGATAAAAGCAGTGTAGAATTTACATATAATAGAACACTCCTCTACAAAAATATAAACAAACAGCACCCTGTAGTAGGACAGTTGGTTGCACCTAGAGGTCCCAAGGCCATGTAAAGTAAATCAGAAATAAAAGCTTAAACATTACATAGTTTCTCTTGCATGATGAACCAAAATTATAAAGAGCAAAATATAAGATAGAAAATAGGAAGTACACAGATAAATGTAGGAAAACTCAAGCTCGTATAAAGCAGCATAATTACGTTGTTGCTCCTGTGTGGTTGAAAGCTCTGTCTGTCTGCTGAATTCTGCTCTGCAGCTGAAGTTTAGCTAAGTCTGTCGCTCCTGGACCGCACTTTCCACCGGGCCTTTCCCACTCCGTGCAAGTCCTACTCTCAGCTTGATAATAGGGAATAAGCTGAGAGGGCAGCATTTGCTAAGCTTGCTGGACCCTCCGAACAATTGAGGATCCTTAATAGTACAAATTCCCAGGGTAGTTCTCTGAGTCAATATTGTGATTCTTTGCTCAGACAAATTCAGAAAGCTTCTCGATGAATGAAGACAAGAAGTCTAGTTTATCCTAACTAGTCTGTGTTTATTTCAATAAAATGATATCTGAAATAGTTCTTTATCCCTCACTTCTACTGACAAGTAGTAGAAATTTTATGGTGGGTTAAGCATGTACTTAGCCATCTAATACTTAATGATTAGTTAATTAAATTCTTAGTCACTGGAGACCCATTGAAGAAAAGCCAGCAATGCAGTGCCAGGGCTCAAGAAACTTATTAATGAGCACATGTGTTTTTACTATTATTGGTAACCTAAATAAAAAAAAAAAAAACATCCTGGCTTTTGTACTTACTCTATGCCTACTATGTGCTTACTAGTGTTGATGGGTAAGATTGCTTTTCATTTATAAAAATAAATAATTTTATTTATACATAAATTACTTTTTATTTATGTTGTTATTTTCACATAGTTGTTAACAGAGATAGTCTCATGCTGTAGCAGCTAGTGTCAATTATCAACTTCATGGTTTTGTGATCCCCTTGGTGGATGGGAGGAGCACACTTCTGATTCTATGCTCTTCTGGACCACTGTAAACAGTAGCTTTGTTCTGACATGCCTCATGATGCTTTTGCCTTGAACCTACCAACTATGCAATGAATCTTTGAAACCATGGGGAAAATTAGATCTCTCTTCCTTGAAGTTGTGGATGTCAGACATCATGTACTAGTCATGGACAAACTAACTCACATGCAAAATTGGTACCAGGAGTGAAGTCATTGTCTTTACCATACTTTTGAAAATCCTTTCAAATTGGTTAGTCAGAGGAGTTTGTTAAGCTTTGTAGATATGAGCTAGAGAAAAACTAGAATGATGTAAGTAGAGACTCATGATTCTAGTTCAAGTTCAGAAGACCAGAATAGTGATAGAAATGCAGACAGCACAGGCCAGGCTCAGGAATTTTTAAGTGGGAAGAAAAACTCCATTGATAGTTATGCTAGGGATCATGTGTGTTACACTGTGTGAAAATTTTTCAACACTCTGCTTGTGTCCTAGAACTTTGAAGGAGGTTGATACTAAGGTTAGTAGACTGATCTGCTTGAGGATATTTCAAGGAATCCTAGTGTTAGGTCTGTGCCATACATACTGCTCATTTCTTTTTTACAGATTTACTGGAAGGACTGAAAGCAAGAAGCAGAACAGAGCAATTTGAAACACATTTTGATCGAAAACTAACCACATAGAAACTTGAGGTCAAAGGAAGAGTGCTGACTAAAGAGATTAACATCATTAAAATGAAATCAAATACTTTGTATAAAAACAAGTAGAAAAATATCTTAAGGGAATTTCAAAAATAAGCCCTATCTTTATGCATCCCAGGCTCAAGAATGAACAAGCCTTCCTTTTGAGAAGAGATCATTTTTAGTCTTGATTGAGGAGGACTTTCTAAGGCAGTGGAGCTGAACCATGGCATGTGTGCCACAGTGGCTTATTTGTTATCACTGAAAGATCCACAGGGTTCACTGTTCTAAGGAGTTGATTGTCTTGCATTTATTCAACTTCTTTATCCTTCTCAGTACTCAGGGCATAGTAGCTATAGTTCAAAGTGACAGGCTACTCTCTTGCTGACAAAAAATCTAGGCATTTTCCATGTGATATTGGTCTTACCAACAAGATGAATGCAAGAGGTTTGGGCTGGACCACAAGAAAAACTTGAGAGGCCAGACAATGCTCCACTGAGAGGATTGTATATAAAAAGGAAGAGGGGCAAAAGTGCAGCGGTGACTCCAAAAATCACAGATGCCAGGAAAATGGATCTTCTGCTGAGGAAAGCTGAAGGCCCCAAGTGGTTTCTGCCCAGTGTGGAGGCTGTGTGTGTGGCAGCCCGCATGACCTTGGGGTATGGCTGCTCAAGCCTTTTAAAACTCACACTTTTCTATCTGCCTGGCAGGACCGAAGGTTTGTTCTGCTGGAACTCAATCTCTCTTTGGTTCAACTCTTTTTTATTCTTTTATTCTCCTATCTTTCTTTGGTTTGATTCTTTTCTATTCATCTATTCTTCTGTTTTAGAATTGAGTATTTATCCCATGCAGTTGTACCATGGGATTATGTCACTTGGTTGTTTTTAATTTTGCAAAGCCTCATACCTGAGAATTTGCCTTGAATCTCTGAACTTGGACTTTTGAAACATGTTGCAGTTGTTGCAAATTTGGGAAGGGATTGATGTGTTTCTGATTGTGTGCAGGATAATAGTGTTATGTCAGAGAGAATTATAAACTTATCACTGTCTTTATTTGGAGTTTGAGCTTGATTGAAGGAGACATGTTTGAGGATTAGCTTGACAGAGGTTCAAATGTGGCATTGAGGATGGATTGAACCTTGATTGGCTTTGGGATCCTCTATGGGAGGTTGACAAAGCACACTTCTGAGTGCATTTGCATGGTCACGGAGATGTGTCCTTGGGTGATGTCTGTCCCTAGCTCCTTCCCATGAGGCACTATGCCTTTTCTCAGTGTCCCACTGACATGAACTAAACAATTTTGCTCCTCATAGCTTCTGCGTGATGTCTCTGCCTCAGGGCCAGCCTGCATGGACTCAAAACTGTGAGGAAAATTAAACATTTCACCCTTGTAAGGGTGTCAGGTACTGTGTGCCAATGACAGGAATATCCATGTGACATCATATCTTATAGTTCATAGATTTTTTTTTACTTCTAGATGAATGGAAGTGCTTGTTTGGGGGGGAAGAGCCTACTGGGTGTTCAGGGTCTTACTACTAGGTCAGACTAATAGTGATCCACCTGATTATAGTCTCCCAAGAGCTGGGATTACAGGCATACTCCACCACACCTAGTCTCAGTTAAAGTCTCAGTGCGCCCCAGGGGTAGGGCTGGCATAGCAGGTCCAGGGATCAAACCCCCAGCCCCTATAGGAAGTGCTTTTGATTTCCCAACAGCTTATTGAACTCATTAATTACTTATTGAGTTCAATTAATTGAACTTATAATTAATACTAATTCACTAAATAATTTTTGTTAGATGAATTATTTTTGTAGCTGTTATAACTTTTGCATATTATTTAGAGCCAGATGTTTATTCAAGTCACACATGGTGGCCAGTTTCTAACTCCTTTCTCTATAAACTGAAGACAAGTTTTGAGTCTCTCTCAAAAGACCTGAAAATACTGGGTAAATACGTATAAGCTTAGAAACAGACAGTGTTCTTTTCTTCTGTTCTGTATTATGTTAGTTTGATGCATTTTTATACTGTTTTTTCCTGATTGTCAAGCTATTATCTGAATTTTTAGGATCTTTTAAAAATATATTATTTATTAGGACACTGGAATAATATGTATGCTGTTAAGTAAAAAGAAAATTAAGTTCCTCGGTAAGCAAGGTTTAGAATGAGGAGTCATGAGTACCTGGTAAACTGAGATTCTCAAAGGAGGTGCACGCGGTTGGATTAAGGTCAGGAAAGAGCATCGACTTCTTATCCTGTAGTGATGACATAGCAAGGTGCTTCTAGGTGTTCTATGCAGTTTATTCTCAAATGCACCCCTCATCTTCTACAGTGACAAAGGAATATATATGATGTATTACCTCCAAGAAGGTGTAAGGTGTAATTGTCCTTGTCGTTTCTGGTTTAGTGCGCTATAGTAAATCTGCAGAAATACCTGGACAAACTTTTTAGTTCTGTCAAAAGAGATTGAATTTTTGTTTTAATTTTCTGCAGGTCTTTAGTCATTAGTTTAAGAAGATCTGTATAAAAATCTCATTTTAGGGCTCTTCCAAAAGCCCTGGGCTTCATCATTTTTTTTCTTCACTTATATATTTGGTACAGGGTCTCACTATGCAGCTCAGACTCATAGGGACCCTCTGAAGGACCTCATCTTGTGGAAACAGTTGATGGGGCAGTGAAAGCCAGGAGTGAGCTGCATTTGCCTTGCTTTGCTCACCTAAGCAATTAGGAAGCTGTCTCACCTGCGTGGCATTAGTTGCATCCTGTAGGTAATTGAACATCAGCCGCTATGGATAATGTAGACCAAAGAAGTAAAAATAAACAAACAAACAAATAAAACATGTGTACAATTATGATTTTACTTTTTGGACACAGAGATCCTAGTGTTAAACTTTGTACTAGGAAGGGGCTGGTAGAGCAGAGAGTTCCTCATCTCTTGCACACAATTTATGGCCATCAGTCCTCCCTCAGGGTCTAAGTGGCTATCTGCACAGTTGTAGCATCTTAGAGCTCCACTAGGCAGTTTTTCTTCAGCTAGAGAAGAGCAGTCATAACAGTAATGATGGTGGACAAACATGTGTATTGCCATAGATGTCTAGTTCCAGAAGTAATCTTATGTATTAACAGTAATATAAAATGATTTATTTATTTATTTATTAATGTTTTTGGTATGGGGTCTCCAGGGTTTAGAGCTTCTCACTATGTAGATCAGAGTTGTAGCGATTCTCTTGTTTTCAGCCTCCCATGAGCTGGGATTCCAGGCGCAGACCACCATCCCCAGTCTCAATCCCCCTCTCAGTGCACCCTGGGGGTGGGGCCGGCATGACAAGCCCAGGTATAAAAACTGCAGCTTATGTTTGCCTCAGCAAGTGCTTTAATCCACTGATCTATCTGGATGGCCCCTACAGTGATTTATTCTTACTGATGTTTCTGCTCTTTGATTCCTAGCACACGTGCCTAAACACCATCCAATCAATGAAATGGCATCAAATTCCTCAGCAGGAATGTGTACCATTGAACTGTTTAATGTCTCTTTAAATAATAATATTTTATTTCTCTTGGAGAGAAATTGCCTTCAAAACTTGAAATGTGGCTAGCATGTAGGAGTAAGTACATTTTTTTCTTTAATTCCATTTAATTTCCATTTAAATGGCCATGAAGGGCTAGTGACTACTACTTTGTACAACTCAGTATAGACACAGGTATTTGTTTTGTTTGTGTGCTTTTCTAGGAAATTGGTTTTGTAGTCAATACTTGATTGCCCCTTTCTACCATGAAGAAGTCTTTTCTTCCACAGATGATTTGTGAACTTGAGGTTGATTTTGGCTGTTTGTAAAGGGGATACTTCAGTTTGATCTTCAGACTTATACATGTAGACACAGGATATTTACCATAGAAAACACCATTGCATAGTTCTAGTTCAAATAGATTGGAAATGTACTTTTCTTTTTTCAGTTGATAGCAATGTCTTGAGGTTTTTGAAAGTTTTAAAGGAATGTTTGAATTGAGAGCAGACTTTTCTACATGTGCAAGTACACAGTGGAAGCCAGTCTATTCACTAGCTTCCATTTCAAATTTTTATTAAGAGAAAATAACCCTGCTGAACAATGTCATCTAAACTCAAAATACTGAAGCGTATGTTAAGAAAAAAATTTGAAAGTTCTTACATAAATAAAGAAATTGTGATTTATAAAGTACCCAGCTGTGTCAAACATTACACTAAATGATTTCACATTAAAATCTAATTCAAGAATGTAAGCAATCTTGGGCCAGCTGGATAGCTTAGCAGACTAAAGCACCGGCTTAGGTAGGCACAGCAACCAGGGTTCCATCCCACATATGCAGTGCCGGCTCCGTCCCCAGAGCGCGCTGAGAAAGTGAATCAGACAATGCATGGTGATGGGAAAACTGGAATCCCAGCACTTGGGAGGCTGAAAACAGGAGGATCACTAGGAATTGAATCTGTGTAGTGAGGTCCTGTAGACCCTGCACTAAGAATACCGAAAAAAAAAAAGAGAAAGAAAAAGAGAAGAATTTGAACAATCTTAATATTGATGTTGATGTTAAGAGATGCTGAATATAAGTGAAGAACATAGACTAAACCAGCATAGAATGGAGACAGAGCTACACTGAGTGTATGCTTTGGGAGACGACTGCATGGGTCGGGAATGATTGGCTACAGCTGAGCACTAAGCAAACTTTTCACTGTAGAACAAACTACTA
>PVKN010044897.1:0-10023 GCA_004027915.1 Capromys pilorides
TCTTTTATTGGGTCAACAACACACAATCCAATAATCAGAAAAGGAGTCCTAGTAAATACATACACATGTCTGAGCACTGGCAGTCCCTTTTTGGTGGAAATGTGTTATTCCAAAATTGGCATAATCATAGTTTCCACCTCCTTTATGACCAGCATAAAAAATTGCATAAAATCTCACGCACAGCTGTACTCAGAAGGAAGATTCAATTTGGGCTTTGTGCAGACTTGACTTGCTGCCAGTGTGCTTGCATACATCATCAGGAGTTGCATTTAAAAGGATAAAATACAGTTTTAATTCTTGTGGCACATTTATTTTTTTCAAAGAGAAATTAAAATGTTAAAATAGATCATAAGAAGCAAGAAGTCTCTCCCTGCCCCTGCCTAGTCCATCTTTTGTTAATCTAATGTTAAGGGGGTAGCAAAAGAAGGGCAAGACATAAAATTAAAGGTTAAGATTGCAGCTCTATCCATTCTCCACACAAGGAGGCGGCTAGTGGGATTGCATACAACTTTTCATTATCTTGACAGCCTCTCGGGGAATATTATATGTGAACAAGCTCAAACATCCCTGCTGATTTCTTTGTGAAATCTCAAAGGCTACGGTGATAGAGAACAGCATGAGCAACCTACTGAGGAAAGACAACGTTTTCATCTGAAAACCAAAAGCGCAATACAGCACACAGTTTTACAAGGAGATTTTCTTCATCCCTGCGAAGGAGAGCACTGCCTTCTAGCATCCCTGTGCCCCTGCACCAGCCAAGTCTGATGAGCCTTAAAGGGCCAGCTGCCTCACCTGTGAGGAGACAAAAGCCTACTTGGCCAATTATTGACTGAGGCTCTATTCTACGGATTTTTAATACAATGTTCTTTCTACCTTTTTATGCTGTTGCAGTAAGCACATGGCATCTCCGAGAACATGAATGCCCATGGAGAGACACAGGGGAAAATGTTTCCTCTCTTATGTAACAGTTCTAGGTACAAGGTTGCATGGATCCTGCAGAATTACTGGGCAGCTGTACTTTAGTAAATTGATCTTGGCTACGGTGGGAATTCAACACCACTAATGTTGGTAAATGTTTCAGCTGCAGCTGCTGCACAAACACCTTGTCTTCACACCACGCCAGGAATTGTTGCAGCAATGATTTCATACAATGTTCCTCAGCTAACAACACCCAACCCCAACCTCACTATCTCCACTACCTTTTGAGGTGCTGCTGTAAGTCTTTTCCAAGACGAAAACAGATCCCAGTTACCTGTCTCTGGAGCTTAGGACCATCCATCCCAGGATGCCTGGAGCCAGCAGATGCCAGAATAGGCAGTATTGACAGTGACTTACAGCTAAGATGCCCAGTAGTTTCTCAGATCTTGAAATCTCAAAGATTTATTTCTTTTAAACTAAAGAGTATATGGATACCTTGACCCTGTGTAGATTATTCATAGCTTATCATTAAGCAAAAGTTGGCTACAGGAGTAGAGTTTTATAAATGAAAGCAAAGAAGACACTGAGGAAGAAATGCATGACTAGCTGACTCAGGGGCCACCAGAAGATCTTTTCTACCAGCAAGAAGCAAGGACAGAGTTGTTACAAATTTTGAGAGCAGGAAGACTTAAGGTTGGTTGCAGCGGTGACAAACACAGATGCTGTGCCCACCAGGAGTGCTGTGACCTGACATGACTTACCTCATCTGTAAAATGGAAAGAAAAATGATAACTATTTATTTGGATTATTTCAAGCATTCAATGAGACAAAGTATACTCAAAGTCATTCTCTTTTACGCACCCAAGAAGTTTCCTGTGGCATTTCTTTTTTCATTGTTTCTCTCCTTTGCTTTTGGCCTCTTTCTCTCCCCTTACCGTCAAAGTTTTGTTTGTAGAGTTGTATTTCTGATCACCAACAACTTTCAGTTATCCTGCCTAGATTAATAGTGATCTCCGTATTACCAAATCCACTGGTTATAACTTTGCTTTCCTCTTCTTTGACTGGAGTTACGACACAACTAATCAACCCCTCCTCCTTAAAGTATTTTCTTCATTCCGCCTTAGCTCCTCCAGGTTCTCAAGGTTTCCTTCCTACATATGGACACTGCCAATCCCAGGGCCCCAGTGAGTAGAAAGCAGCCCTCCATGGTGTTTTTATAACAGACAGAGATAGCATCCCTAGATCTCAGGGAGGAAGGTTGAATGTGAGTAGGAACTGTGCCAACTGCTGGTTTTCATATTCTGCTGTGCATTTGTATCACTTCGAGAGCTCTTGGAAACCATCCTGTCTTAGCCACAGTGAGTCAATCATTTGCAGGACTGAGACGCAGGCATCAGTATTTTTAAGACTTCCCAGGCAATTCTATTGTGCCACCAGTGCTGAAAATCTGATTTAGTTGGAGAAAGGAGAGTAAAGACAGGTCTGAAGAGGAAACAGTTTCTAGAAGAGCTCCACAGTGGAGATAGCAGACAAATGAACATAAGTGGCTAAAGTTAACGACACTAGTGCATAGACTATCAGGAGACGATAGTCCTTGTACACCAGAGACTATAATACAAGGCAGAAATATTCCTTAAAAGATTCAAAGTAGTCATTGTTAAAAAAAAGTGCTATTTAAGAGATCTAGAGCTTACAGAGATGTTTTGAACTCAGTAGAAAATATATATGGGTAAAAGTTAAGAAACAGAGTGCTGGGCTGGAGAGATAGTGCAGCGGTCTAAGTACCTGCCTGGCAAGCACAAGGAACCAGGTCTGATCACCAGTACCCCATGCTATGTCAGTCCCAGAACTCCAGGCACACCTTGTATGCTCTGAAACCAAGTATGGTGGCACATGCCTGTGATCCCAGTGCTGGGGAGGCTGAGGCAGAAGGATCATGAGGAGTCACTTAAGTAATTCACATAAGACCCATAGAATAATATTTGACGCATGCTAAACACATTAAATGGTGACAATGTTGATTATGTTGACCCTGACAATGACGGTGATCTCTGGGGCAGGCTGAGAAGTAGGCCCAAAGAGTGGGCTTTCAGTGCAGCACAACTGTGCCAAATGCTAAGCCAGCCTTCCTTCTCCAGCCTCAGCTAGCACGGGAAATGCTGTGAGCCAGGGAAGCTTGTCTCCGATGGGTGTGGACTATCTCTTCTCAGCTCTTTTCTCCTTCCCTGACCTTGAAGACTGGGATACTTCTACTTGCAGACTTCTAAGTAAATGATCTGATAGCAGCACCATTACTGGGATTACTTTCTCAGTAGTGCTGTATCTTAAAAGCTTTATCTGAAACTGGAGAATGAAAAGCTTTAACCCCCAAAGGATGATAGCAATCAGTAAGTTAAATGAGATAATTTAGATGAAATCACTTTTAATTTATAAATTGCAATGCAAATATTAACTTTACATCAGATAACTTACTTGTACAAGCCCTTAAATTACTAAGGGGAACATCCAATTTATTTACCATGTGCCCATCAAGGAACATATTGGATCTTAGTAGAAGACTAGCGTTCCTCACTAGCAGAACATTAATCCAGGGCCTCTGGAGAAAAGACTCAGCTGCAATGAGAAAAAAATCAGGCAGAAAGATTACTTGTAAAATTTTCTATTCTTTTGAAAACTTTAACATGAAAACTATGCCGAGTTACTCTCTGTCAGTGTATTTGGAAAACAAAGCAAAGTTTGCAAAACATGGATATATGTGTCTTTAGAAGCACAGAGCTTGTCCTTTGTTAGATTCCATCTGCCTTTCTGGAATTTCTACTTCCTATCAGATTCCTGTTGATCCCCATCCCCAAAAAAATTTGAAGGGAACCCCATGTGCATTGAGCACCTCCCATGACACTGGAGAGTACAAGCGATAGAACATAGCTTTCTTCTGAGAAGTATGCATAATGTGGCCCTGCAACTCACTCAAGTATGTGAACCATTTTGTTATAATAGAAACCACAAAGAGAAAAGTAGGCACATAGTATTGTGATAGCATCACTCCTAGCTCTTGAAGAAAACCATCACCCCACTCCACGTGTTTTGAAAATTAGAAACCCAATCAGACAAAGAAAGTTGAGAAAATGTTCAAGACAAAAGAAAGGAAACATGGACTGGAGAGATAGCTCCACAGTCTAAGTGCCTGCCTGGCAAGCGCAAGGACCCAACTTCAATCCCGCATACCACATGCTGCTCCAGCCAGGAACTCTTGGTGGGTTGTGCAGGCCCCAAAACCAGGCTTAGTGGCACATACCTGTAATCCCAGCATTGAGGAGACTAACAGGAGGAATGCTAAGAGTATGAACTGTGTAGTGAAATCCTGTATAAAATAAATCAAATCAAATTAAATTAAATTTTAAAAATTAGAAGAAAGGAGACCTAAATGGGCCACTGCAGCATGCTGCCTAAATTCTTTCCCAGACCATAACTCATTCGCAAAGTGCTCTAGGTTCCAGTTAGAAAAATCTTTGCCTTACTCCTCAGAGATCCCACGCTGTTTCTTCCCACTCGCTTACAGCAACAGTCCCATTTGCTGCTTGCCATCTTGTGCTGTGTGCTCATAAGGGTGTGTGCCCAGAGGTACTTCCTCCAGGTTCACTTCATGACCCAATCAGTTCTCCACGCCACAAAAGAAGGGTGTAGGAGTGCAATAGAGACATTTATTTGTGTGCAAGTGGGTACATGGCAAGTATTTGCACTTGCGTATTTTATATTCATTAATTTATTAGTAGCAAATGTTTGCAGTACATAATGAGTACACTTATGGAGTGGATGTGCACACAGAACACATCGGAATTCTTTTTTCATCTCCTACTCCTACCATACCTTCGTGCTCCCTCCAAATCTTGGTCCTCTTCCCATTTGAAAAAGGTCTATTTCTATTTGATTTTTTTCTCCTCAATTCTTTTTTTCCCCTTCTGCCCCTTGTGTCCCTCCCTCTCCCTTTTGCACCCCTTCTTCTAGCTTTCAGTTGTCTATTGTTTATATTTTATTTATTTCCATTTTAGGTTGCTCACTTAAGACAAACAAGATGATATTTAAGGATGTGTATTTAAGCAGTACCAAAAAGGTTGAGTACATTATATGATATCCATAAAACAAGACACTCTAAAGCTATCAAAAGTACACAGTGAATTTTTAATACTATCTGATGGGGGCTGGCCAGATAGCTCAGTGGATTAAAGCATCTGCTTAGGCAGATGCAGAGGCTGGGGGTTCAATCCCCACCCAGCATGCAGTGCTGACCCCACCTCTGGAGCGTGCTGAGAAGGCAATTTAGACTGGGTGTGGTGGTGAGCATTTGTAATCCCAGCACTTGGGAGGCTGAAATCAGGAGGATCATTACATGTCCAATCTGTGTAGTGAGACCCTTAGACCCTGTGCTAAATACATTTTTAAAAAGAGAATATGTAATGGCACAGGAAAATTCTCAGAACACAATGCTTACAGATACACACACATACACACATACTACCCATACATCTATCCATGATCATATTCAAACTAAGGAATTTGAGAAATAAAAATGAGCAAATTAATAGCTAAATGCATATAATGTATAACACCATCAGCCAGAGATAACCACTACTAAAATGTAGGCATGTATTTTTGAGCCCATTCTCCATACTTTTTTAAAAAAAATAAAACTGAAGTTAACATAGTTTCACAGCATATATTATATCACCTCATGCCACACCAAAGACAATAACACCAGGGCAGAGTAACACTTTACCATATAATTATTCTTTGAAGATTAAAGCCCATGAAGAGTCCATGATTTTGCATGTTGCATAATTTACTTAGCAGTGTCCTTTTGGAAAATAGTAATGATTTCTTTCCGTCTGTTATAAATGACTCTCCAATGAACTTCCTCGACCAGTGTTCTTTGTTCATATAGTCACTTATTTCCTGAGACTGACTAGATAGCAGGGAAATTACCAGGTCAAAAGGTAAAAGATTTTTAATGCTCCTGAAATACATTTCCTAAATTGCTTTCCAGAAAGGTTATATCAGCTGGTACTCTCACCATTGATGTACGATAATGCCCATAACTCTCTCTTTGCCAGCATATAGTGATATATTTTACCATCATTGCCAATTTGATAAATGAAAACAGTATCTCTTTGATGCTATATTATACTGTATAAAGTACACAACCGGTACATGCAAAATAGTCTCTACATTGTAAAACTATGTCTAGAAAGAAAGAATAAAAGAAATGTATGAAAATGTTAAAATTTTAGCACCTATTTGTAGAACAGATCACAGCTATTTTCATATTAATGACTACATGTACTAATGAATCCAAAGCTACCAAGTCACAGGAAACACTAGGGAATTCATATTTGGTATCTTCACCCTCCAAACTTTATGCAGTTTTACTAATTCACTTTTGGATGAAAATGATTAAGGTAAGAAGGCCAGGTAGAGGTCAAACTAATTTTCTGAATTTTGTAGTTCCTTGGTTTCATTGTGTTTCTCCTAGTGCCCATATTTTTGTTCTTTTAATGCTGAGCATTTGTTCATTTTAAAAAATCAAAGCAATTACAGAGAAAAGCATCTTAGGGTCCAGGATAGGGGAATGAATGGGAGACGATGGCTCCGAGTGTAAGGGGTCCTCATCACCTTAACCCAGCTCATCACCTCCTGTATCACTGAAACCACAGCCCCTTGGAGCTGTCCATTCCAGAAGACATAATGTGGGCTTCACCTTGCAGCCTGTCACTCTGGCCACAAGAATGCTACATGTGGGAGGTGGGCAACATCAGATCCAACAGTTACCCTTTGCACATGAATAGAAAGATTGCAATGTTTGCTGTAATGTGACTCATTTTCACAGTTTTTTTTTTAAACAAAGTGCACTCGCACACACACACACACACACACACACACACAGCCCAAAAAAACCAACAGGATGTGACATGATGTATTCTGGTGTTTGTCTATAACAATTTTGCTGCTATTATTAAAGTCCAGATAAAACTAGACAACTTTTATCATAAAACATAATAATTTAAATATATTTGATCTTTGGAAAGCCCAAGGACCAGGATTCAATCCCAGGTTCCACTTGTCGCACCAGCCCCACCCTCATGGCACACTCAGCCACAGACAAAGTCTGGGTGTAGTATTGTACACCTATAATCCTAGTGCTGGGAGGCTGAAACAGGAGGATCACTCTGAGTCTGAGCTGTATAGTGAGACCCAGTACAAAATACATAAAAAAAAAATACATTTTAGCCATCTAAAAATTAGCATATCTTCAAAATAGTTCCAAGTTATTTTATAAATGTATGTTATTTTTTAGAACTTGGTCATTATCAATTATAAAATTACTTGTTTTCATATAAATGAATTCAATAGCTATTTAAATTATTGTCTTATTTTTGTTTGGGGCTTGTTAGGGTTTTATTAAATTTTGATATGTTAAATATTTAAACTAAGAATACAATACACAGAGAGATAAGGATGAAATAAAGTGGCACAGTGCCTGCCTGGCAAGCACAAGGTCCTGAGTTTAATTTCCAATATTAAAGGAAAAGAAAAAAAAAAAAGAAGAAAGAAATTGGTTTGAGAGTTAAAAATCTAACTTTTGCAATATTTAGAGAACATGTTGACTGTTTAGGGCAATATAGAAATAAGCAAAAACAATCCAGATTTTGTTAGTAGACTTTCTAGTGCAAAACGGGGGAAAAAGCAGGTAAACACCTATTGATTTTCGTCGGAAGAGAAATAACTTTTTATAATGATTGTACCATTTGGGTAAGACTCTGCTCTCCCTAAGGCTCCAGGTCACCGCCTGGGCCCTACTGGCCTGGACCTGCCAGTTCATCTCCTTCCAGTTCCACTGCAGCCCTCTGCTAGTTGCTGAGCTCTGTAAGGGCCTCCGGAATGCTGATGCCCAGAAGCCCTGAGGAAAGGGTGCTTGTTCTTTGCCAAGAGGACAGCACTCGGGGAATCTGATGAAAACCTGACTTTTCCTATTTCCTCTAAGATGTAAGTCATAAACAACAGGGTTTTTTGTTTAGTTTTGTTTTTGTTTTGTTTTGTTTTGCTTTGCTTTGTTTTTGCAAGCTTCTTTTTTTGTGTGCAGGTTCTCACTAAGCAGCTCAGACTCGTAGTGATCCTCCTGTTTCCTGCCTTCCAAGTGCTGTGATTACAGGTGTGCACCACCACACTCCGACTCCATCACCTTCTCAGTATGCTGGGGTGGGGGCTGCGTGGCTGTGCAGCAGGCAGGGCCAGGAATGGAACCTTGGCCCCTGCACTTCCCTAAGCAAGTGCTTAGTCTGATGAGCTATACTGCCGGCCCTTTTTTGCAAGCTTCTTATTGGCTGTTTGCTGCTTTTTTCATTTCAGTTATGTGCACTGCTCACTGGAACAGGAAAGAGTTTTGAAAAATTTAACATGTATTTTTTGAGAAATAGACCTAAAAATAGAGCACAAATGATTTGCAATGCCCAAAAGAAATTACTGTAATAGAAAATTCTTGTTTAAAGCTTAAAATGACTCTTCCTGTGAAATATGATGTCTTTTAAAAAATTAATTAATTTCATTGATACATTTTAACTATACATAGAGGTAATTTTCATCACATGAATTTTGTACTTGTACATGGCATACCTTGATTCCTCTCTTTTCTCCCATTCCCCTCCTCATCCTTTAAACCCCTTTCCCACTTTTATTACCAAACCCTTGTTTCTTTTTTTCTTCTTTTATTGTTTCTTTCCTTTTCCTTCCTTCCTTTCTCCTTCCACCCTCCCTAGTTCCTCTTCTCATTTGAGTATTTTCTTCCTTTTTCACAATATCTGTTGTAATTGTAGTCTTTATTCTCACTCTCAGTTTCTCCCACCAGAGAAACAGTGTAACATTTACACATATGGGTCTGGTTTATTTCACTTAGGGATGACCTCAAGGTGTATCCATGAATCTAGAGATGTCTCAAGGTGGTCCTTCTTTATGTCTGGGTAATATCCACTGTATGAAAGTTCACGTCTTCTTTATTCATTTGTCAGTGCAAGGGGATTTGGGCTGTTACCAACATTTAGCTATTGCATACCGAGCTGCTATAAACACAGGTGTACTTTTGGGGGAAAGTAATCAAGAAGAGGAATAGCTGGATTGAACAGAACCTCTGGTTTTAGTTTGCAGCTTGAATGTGGGGAATCCTCACACTGATTTCCACACTGTCCCATCAACAGTGAAAAAGTGTTCCTTCTTCTCCACTGCCCTTCTAGCATTTGCTATTGATTAATTTCTTGATAGTAGTTATTCTTCCTGGAATGAAGTGGAATTTCAGTATTATTTTGATTTGCTTCTCAAAAACGGCTAGCAATGTTGAACATTTTTTCATATATTTAATTTTTATTTGTACATCTTCATTGAGAAGTGTCTGTTCATTTTGGGTGTGCACTTTTGGATTGGGCCTTTAAATTTGGAGGGTAGTATTAGTGTGATAAAAACAGCAGGGTACTAGCAAAAAAAAAAAAAAACCTAGGGATCAATGGAACATGTGAAAAGATGCAGAAACAAGTTGAAACACATTCAGCCACGTCATCTTTGACAATGGGATGAAACACCTTCATTGGAAGAAAGCCTCCTTAACAAATGGTGCTGGAAAAGCTGGCATTCCACCTGCCAAGACTAAAACTACACCTTGTCTCTCACCAGGCACTAAAGTAAAATTAAAATGGATCTAAGATCTAAATATACAAACAAACACTAAATCTGCTGGAAGAGAGAATAGATATAATTCTTGGCGACATAGACACAGATAAATTCTTTATGAACAAAACCATGATCATACTGGAAATATTACAACTGGCATTTGCATTGCAAAAGAATTCACCAGTATAGTGCAGACCTAAACAGTGGAAACACATTTTGCCAGACGTCCTTCACAAAGGACTAATATCTAGGATATATCAAGGACTCAAATATTCTGCTTTTAATACTAATAGCCACTTCCAAGGTGTGCTTTAACTATGAAGGGTATTATAAAGAACAGAATGATATGTTTAATTTGAAAACTAAAAATCCATGTTTTGCATAATTATAAGCCTT
>PVKN010044898.1:0-10021 GCA_004027915.1 Capromys pilorides
TTTTGGTATATCTAACTGTATCCACGTCTAAATTTTGAAACAACCTAATCCACATTCTTACCTATCCAGCTTTTGTTTAAGGAAGAAAATAGAGACACTGGAAAAGAAAAGACAAATGCCAACATCACTAAGACCTGCACTGTTCTCACTGATTCATGTTCTCCAGCATTTCTGAGCAGTCTTTCACCGCTGGGTGTGGTGTCAATATTTACGTCAGCTAAATTTTACTTTTCTAGTGTTTAGAATCTGCCATTGACCGAAATAAAGAAGCTGAAACATTTCAACCAACCATTCTGATCAGTTGGAAAACTAATATTCTCAGTTGAAGAAAAATCATTTAACAGAGACAAATAATCCTAACTTTATAATGCAGCCAAAAATTCATATGTCTGCAGAGGTGCTTTATGTCAGCCTTTAAAATTAGTGGAGTACTATTTGGACAAAATGGTTACATTTTAGATCTCTCAGATTTCGTCCTAAAAAGAGACCCATGTCTGGCCAAGACACTATGTTCTGTAGTTATGAGTTCAGGATGTGCAGGTATTCCCAAGCCATATTCTAGTTGGATCACATTGTAAAACACTGTTTATATAAATATTTATTTAATGGTAGTAACATTACATAAAATATTCACACCTATTTCATTGACACATGCATTAGACACTTTGCTACTTATAAATGATCAGTTTCTTTAAAAGAACAATTGCTGTTAACAATTAAAAAGGCTGATGATACAGATGAGCAACACCATATTAATCTGGTTACTTTAGTGCCCAGAGAATAAAGTGTGTCAGATACTTAGATTTTGTGTTTAATAAAGTATTACTATTTCTAAGAGAACAGATTGATGAGGAAGGTAGACTTTAGAGCCAAGCTAGTTGAGTTAGAAGCTGGGCTCTGCCACTTGCTAGCTGCATGAGCTTAGGGAATCTTATTGAGGTTTGTGGAATTGTGGAGTCTTTGTTGTCAAATGAGCATGATGATAACATGTAGTCTGTGCTGTATTCTGGTGCAAAGTTGCATTTGAGCCTGAAACAAAAGAGAAAACTATGTGCCCCTCCATACATTTACACACTATTCCCCCGTATTTTTAAATCAAATGGAAAACGAAAAAGTTAATAAAATTTCTACAGTCAAGAAATTATGACCAAAAAGAAAGTAGGACAAAGATTAAAATCCTACATTGTCTGGTCTGTTCACACATTATTGTCACCGTTGTGTACCTATCCATTGGTTACACAAAAGCTGCACACCCTAAAATTTAGGCTAGCTAGGAATTACTATGCCATTGCACAATAGGCAAAGGTCATAAAGCAGCAAAACAATAGGCTGATCTTATTTAAAATTCTTACATTTTCATCACATATTTTGACATTAATTTTGATTTATGGACATATTTTATTAGACTATTACTTGCCTGTGTTAACTGACTTTCTACCTCACATGCTCACCTCACCCTTATCCTGACTTTGGGTAACTCATACTAAGAATGTGAAATAAAATAATGTGAACCTTTATGAGCAGACTTAATACATATTTATTGTTTATTAATGTTGCCGTTAATGTTATTTTAAGTAAAGTCCCATGCATGTGAACCATAGTTTTTCATCTCTTTTTGCTTTTTTTGAAGGAGTCTTCCTAGTGTGTTAGTATTATCCCTTAATTCTTTTGTCTTTTTAACTCATAACCATAATAATTGGGCTTATTAATTCCTTTTTCAGACCTACCATGTATCTGTTAAACAGAGTAGTCAATAGACAAATATCTTAACATCTGCCTTTTTTACAAAAACAAATCTCATTTATATTGAAGAAGCCAGTCTCTTCACTCCAACACTAAAGTCCATGCTTTCTCATGGAAGTGGCCTTTGTTTGAGTAGATTGAGCCATCAGTTCAATTATAGCACTCAGGCCAGGTGTTGCTGCAGCTCTAGCACTGAGACTAAGGTCTGCTTTGTGAGGCTAAGTGAAGGTAGGGCCCCTGGAAAACGTAGCTAGCTGAAGTATGGTCTCTCCATTCACATTGCTCTCTGGGTCTTCAAAAATAGCATCTGTGACAGTTTTGCCCCAAAGTGAACGTCTGTGATCCCAGTTAGCAACACTTTCTAGAGCCTCCTGAAATCAGTCTACCCGAGCAGGTGGTGCTGGTCAATGTGATGGGACATGTGAGGTGTTGACGGAGTGTTTCCAAGGGCAACGTTACCACAGTATATTGTCATCTCACAAAAGTAGTAGGACTGTAGGTCTGCCTTCAGTACAAACAAATAAACAACCAAAAAGTAAACTCAAAATGAAATTGGCTAATAATTGCTTTAAGAAGAGCAACATTTTGGAAGGAGATAAACATTTCTATAGCTAATATACGGCTAAGAAGATTCAACTTCAGAGACTGCTTGAGAATATTACAAACCAAACACACACAATATTAAAATAAGTTAAAATACATGTAACATTTATGAGGGAATGTCAGTTGTAATGCTTGATAAAGCATAATGCTTAAGAAATTTATCTTCAAGCTGAAGAAGCGAACTTGCAGTTCTGAGTTAGAGTTTAACTTTGGCAAGTCTTTTTTGTAAAGTCATTCTTTTATTAATGAGATCAACTCTAGGCAAGCTGAAAGCGGGAGCTTTCTCAGGCTTCCAGGAGGACGGATAAAATGCTCAAATCCTCAAAAGCCCGGGAAATTCATGTGCTGATGTACAATCAACTTTGGAGAACATTTGGTAAATAATAATAATAATAATAATAATAATATATTAAAAAGAAGAAAACTCAAAAAATCTTCAATTTCTATACACTTGGCTTATTTTTTGACTATTTGAGACACTGCTGAAGCCTATAAAAACTCAAGGACAGAGGGAAGCTCTGAGCCACATGAAGAAAGCCTGCCCTGCCCTGGGTGCACATCAATACACTGTGAGCGGCCCTGCTTGAGGCCAGGCCTCACAAGACTGCATGATCATGGGCAGGGCCGACTTGAGTCAGAGAGCTATTAATATACTGTCTGTCCTGAAATGAATGCTACTGCTTGTAGATTATTATAACTCAAAGAAGGAAAGAAAAATCTGTGTTGCATAATCTTTCTGCTGTGTGAGGCAGTCCGTCTCTCATGGTTAATCTGAATGTCCTTATGTCTTCATGAGGTTTCATATGCTACTCTGGCCAGGTAAATGATTGATAGCAATAAGCTGAAACAGCCAGTAAAAGTAAGGAAGACATTTCAGATATTTCAGATTTATTTAGGTTTGTGGAATCATGTCATTTTTAGGACTGGATATATATATATATATATATATATATATATATATATATATATATATAATTTATATGTTTGGCACAGGTGTAACTATGCAGCTAGGACTTGTAGTGATCCTCTTGTTTCAGCCTCCCCAGAACTGGGATTAGAGTCAGGTGCCATCATGCTTTCTTTGGGTGGCCAGCTTGGAGGGCTTTGGAGCATGGCTGGCACAGCATGTGGTGGCAGGGATCTAACCCAGGTCCTTGTGCTTGCCAGGCAGACACTTAGACCACTGAGCTGTCTCCCTGGCCCAGGAGTGCTAATAATTTTTATATGGCCTTAACATCCAGAACATTGGCACACTGACTGGAACAGACCTGGTATGCATATATTTTCCATAGGTCTGAGTGGGTGAGAAGTTTCCAGGAACTGAAAACTTTCCATGTCGCATGCATTTGAAAATAGCCACTTGGCAAATATCTCCATTACTGATTTTTCCCCCATCTTGCTTAATTTTTCTGAATAAGCATTGTCTGAAACAAAGTTTGCTATAAAAAGTCTAAGGGATTGATTTTATATTGTCACTTCTCTTTTTAGTTCTTCAATTTTGCAAATGAATATCAACAACAATAAAGAGAGAGAGAGAGAGAGAGAGAGAGAGAGAGAGAGAGAGAGAGAGAGAGAGAGAGAGAAAGAAAGAGAGAATGCAATGCTCTGGTTAACCTTTGCTGTAACATTAAACTCTCTTCTGTCATTACTTAGTGATAGCTAAAGGATTACTACCATTGTTAAAGAACACTATTCCTAGGAACATAGCAATAGGAGACACATCACTTGTTAATCCTGCCTATGAAATTCAAATAGGACCAATTAACTTGTTCATAGCTGCTTTACAACCCTTATTACTTCATATAGTTTTTTAAAAAGTGATCATATCAAAGAATAGCATCAGCTTAATATTCACTTCCCTGGCTCTGAAGCATTCAATTTTCTTTTTCTCACAGTGTCATTCATGTCTCTCTTATACATTCTTTTCCATCTTTTATTTTTTTGCTCCAAAAACTTTTACTACACATCACTTATATATTTACACAGAATTTAATGCCTTTATGTCTTGAAAGTCATCCTATATCCTTTTACAAAATGAAGGCAATTAATAAATTGCCTCCTTGCCAATCCTGAGAGAGTTGGAGAGAGAGAGAGAGAGAGAGAGAGAGAGAGAGAGAGAGAGAGAGAGAGAGAAAGATTATAGAAATGAAGAAAATTGTTGTGGAAGTGTACCTGCCAGATGCTGGAGAAGTTAGGTGAGTGAATGCAAATCTTTCTATATGTGAAAAAAGAAATCTGTAGATGGATTTCTATATTCAGTGAAATTAGCCAAAGTACTTACATCAATATTAGGTATGGAATCTGACCTTTTTTTTGAGGAATATGTTCTGGAATGGGCAGCTGACATTATTTAAGGTCGCATAGGTTACATGGCAGTATACTTACCATAAGCATTAAAGTCTTTTAGAGAAGGAAATGAGTAGCCTCAGAGGATAACAGCTCTCAATATTCATGGCCAGAGGCCAGAATGTCAGAAAGAAAGTGATAATCTACTTTTTCAGCAGTGACGCCTCAAGATGGGGAGTGGAAGGCCTCTTTGGTATTCGCTATGCACAGGCAAAGAGCGTGGCTCATTCTGGGTTTTGTACAGGGCCCACCTCTACACACACTCATTACAAGGTTATTACCATCATTATGGTGGACAATGCAATAATATTTTAAATGGGCCAAATTTGGCTCCCAACTATTCATGAACTACTCTTGTAGCCTTAGGGAAAATGGCTTAGGAGTGCAGGGAAATGGAATCTGGCCCACATCCTATTGCTTCCTCCACTACAAATTGAAAAGAGCCTCCATGAAGAATATCCATGGTTCGGGTTCACACGAGCTCTGATGATAACAAGTGGCCATTGCAGATAACTCTAAGCCAGGACTGACTTTGGGGGAAAGAAAGAACAAGAGAAGTTAGTTGCACAAACCCTTTGCTAACCCCTTCAGGTGCATTTCCCTGATGTCTTTCATGTCTTCTTCCCACCATTCTTCCCCTCATGCAGTACATTTTTGCTCTTATCAAGAAGCAAAAATGTATAAAGTCAACATTTACTGAAGTATGACTTACAAATAGCAGTCCTTCAAAACTTTCCATCACAGAAGAATTCTGGAGCCAGATAACTGGGAAAGTCTTCTCTCCTGGAGAGTCACAGTGTGCGTGATCATTTTAAGGCTTTGACTTGCTCTAGAGGAGAGGGTCCTATCAATTGTGATGTCGGACTCCTGTGGCACAAGATTTAATACCTCTTGATTATTGTTCTAGACTTTTTGGTCCTTATAGCATGATTGGCCAATCAATTTTGAACTGATTTAAATATGGAATTCCAGCAAAACTGTTCATGCTTATAAGTGCTTGGGAAAGATGCCCCTGAGAATTATTAGCTTGGTTTTCATCTGAAGATCTCCAGAGGAAATTTTGATCTAGTCCACTACTTTTTGTTTGTTTGTTTGTTTGTTTTTGTTAATAAGTGCTTAGTACCTACAAAAGAAACGGAATAGGCCACACTATCCCTAGGCTTTGGCATGCCTCTTGTGTTCAAGAAGCCAAGGCTCCATGTTTTCCAGCTCCCACTCCTCTGCACAAGGTGGGGTTGCTGGAGGAAGTCTGACAGAAGTGATGGGACAGAAAATTGCACAACTCTCCTGTGGAAGTGAATTTCTATCCAGATTAACAAGAGTTCGTAATTTTACTAAATGGACTTCTGTGATTATTACTTTCAGGCATTTGTGAGGAGGCATGACACTGTGCATACCTGCAATATGGCTTTTATGATACTAGTGTCCCTTCTAATAAAGGTAGAGAAACCAAACACTCAGGAATCTATTTTATTTTATTTTTTGGTACTAGGAATTGAATTCAGGAACTTGCACTTTCCAGGCAGATATATCCACAGAGCTATATCCCCAGCCTCTGGAGCCTGTTTTATATTATAATTTTAAGCTAATAATTAGAGCAAAGAGCCTAAGTTCAACTGTGATTTAAAAAGAATAAATCATAGACTAATTCCAAGTACACTATCTAAGATCTAGACTTATTTTAAGAATATAAAGCTGATATTTCCCTTTATTTGAGGGTGCTGATTTGTTTGGAAAACTATGGTTTAAAACCTCCCTAAGACAGAAGTTTTATTATATAAAATCCATCGAAGATAATTTTGGTGTACAACAGGGTAAAGAGGAAAAGAACAGGGGGGAAGGATTTTAAAGATTAACTGCAATCAGACAGAACTACCCCTCAAAATGATTGAAACATTTAAAATTATCTCATGAATTGAATAAACACTAAAAGTATGCATGAATATGCATGCATCAAGTTGCTCTAAGCTAAAGTCACTTTAAGGAAAGTTTAAAGGAAGTGTTTCACTATGTATGGGATATCTACTATCACTGTACAGAATTCTTGAGCTTAACCTTTTCCGTGCTTCCCTGCAAAAAAAAAATCCATTGGACATAAACAGTTTCCATTTATTCCAAGTCATCACTCCCTTGTAACAGAAATATAGAACTGAACTGTTATTTGCTGTTTTGTGTGCTTTTAAGGAATTTTTATATTTTTTAATTAATTAATTTATTTATTTGGCACATGATCTCACTACACAGCTGAGACTTGGAGTAATCTCTGCTTCAGTCTCCCTGGTGCTGGATTTACAGGTGTGTACCACTACACCCAGTTTCAATGGCCAGCTCAGCATGGGGCTGGCACAGCATGTGCTACCAGGGATCAAATCCAGGTCGTTGTGCTTGCCAGCTATCTCTCTGGCCCTACTTTATTTATTTATTTGTTTGTTTGTTTACTTTGCCTGGCTCAGGTCACCCTGAGACATGGCATGTGAGGCTGGGGGTCAAACTGTGGTCCCCTGCACCTGCCTAAGCTTGCCTAAGCAGGTGCTTTAGACCACGAGCTATCTCGCTGGCCTTACATTGATTTTTAATTTTAATCCACAACTGCCATAATATTTTAACAGATATTGACTGAGTGTATACTGAACAAGACGCTGAGCAGTGAGAAGGAAAAGTGAGAGAAAGAGAAAAGAGAAAAGAAAAATTGAAGAAGTGAATAATATACAGTGGTACCTTAGCTCATAAACTTGATTTTTTCCACAATTCTGGTTGCAAACTGAGTTGAACCAGAACAATCAAATTTTCCCATAAGGTTAACATTGGACCTAAATGTGATTTGGATCTCTTGCCTTCAAAGAGTTTTCTATTAGAAGTATTTGTAGATGTTGCAACTCATTAAAATATAATGAAATTCCTGATAGAGTTAAATGCATAGAAAGACAAGAGGAATTAAAATTAAAATCTGTATGTTCTTAGTGTTAAATGTGTACTTTGTTTTCTAAATGCTTTTTAAATAAAATTCTAAAGTTTCTAAGAAAAGTATAAAAAAAAATTGTTAAGGTAAGCAAGAAGGTAACCTTCTGTCCTGATTGCACAAGGGACTGTGCTGGCATGCTCCACGGTTAGCTGATCAAAAGCAAAAAATTTTAAAGGTTTTTCTGATTGTTCTTATAGATGAACAACATGTGATCAAAAAAACCCAAGAAGATCTACAATGCTTAATAAAAGTGGGAGCCTGTGGACAAACATAATTCCTCTATCCCCACTCCTAGCTCAGTGAGGCAGAGACTTAACTCTCAACTGGTGCCAAGCACATAAAGTTCTTTCCCTCCTGAGCACCCAGGGATGGGCTTTCTTCCTGGTAAAAAAAGTGTGTCAGCATTTCCTACCCTGCCCTAGTTTACTGTTACTGAGGACAAGTTCTGGGCAAGTGCTATTGAGAGATTGGGGTTTTCCTTCTGAGCCCACTTCCCTCTGGTGTAAGGGAGATCTCTTCGTACTAGGTGCCTAAGGTGCTGAGAACGCTGAGATGTGGATCACTCCTGCCCAGCTTGGTGGGGGGGTTCTACAAGAGGTTTCTACTCTCCATTCTGTGGAAAGCTCTTGTCTCCTAGGGTGAGGATGTGACTTAAGAGAGATCACCTTTTCTACCCTAAGCCCCTCACAACTGACTAGAGATATTGCTGAGAGAAACAGATCACTAATGAAAGTAGCATCGCTTGCAAAGAAGTTGCCTTCCTTTGCTACTGAGAGTAAAACTTCAAGCCTAAAGGCACTTTCCAGGACAGCAGATGCTGTGGTAAGACAATCAGGAGAAGATTTGGTTGTAGATTAAAATGTAGGCCAACTAGTTGGCAGAGAATCATGGACTAACACAGCTAGGAAGATCCCTCTAAGGATGAGAATAAGAATCAAATATTGATCTCATAAACTAATCTTCTCAAGGACCCAAAATTCAAATAGATCAGTTTGTAGAGAGATTTATACTTTAGGGAATTACTGGAAGAATTTTAGTAATTAGCATAGTTTAACAATTAAGTATAGTCGGGGAAAAGGCTGACTACAAAATAGCTCCACTGATGCCTAGGCCATCCTGGGTGACTATGGGCCCCTCCAAGCCTTGGGTCCCTGAGAAATGGCATCAAGGACAAACACTGAGTAGGAGGAAATGGACTACATCAAGACAATCCAGCTGGTACTGAAACAAATAAACAAGCAAACAATAAGGAGACTGGGGATGGAGAGTAACCAGTAGTGGTGCAATATATAATCTAAAACACTGAGCTTAAAAAAATATTTTATGCAAAGTAATAAGATGGTATGGTCCACAGACTTAACATATGCAAGCAACAAAAACTGCCCACAAGAGAGACCAGATGTCAAAGTCCTAAGAAAAAAGAACACATTGAAGAAGTCATTATAAACAGATTCAGAGACTTAAAGGAAATTATAATTTAGAAAAAGGAAGATATGTTACAAAACTTCATGGAAGATTGACTATCAATAAGGACATTTCTTTCAAAAATTATATACTATGGAGTTCAGTGCAGGGTTTTAACAATACATGAGAACTATACATTTGGATAAATACAAATTATAGTTGATCTTGTAAATGGATTAATAAGGACAGTGCAAACTAAAAATGAAGAAAAAGACAAAAGCAAGAGGGTACAGTGTTTCAAGAAATGTGGGGCACCATTAACCATACCAACATACACAAAATGCATATTAAAAAAGAACAGAAAGAAAAGGAGCAGACATTTTTAGAGGAAATAATGGCCACAAAGTCCCCAAGATTACTGAAAAGCAATGATACACAGATGAACAAGCTTAGTAAATTCAAAGGAAGATATGTGCAGAGACATACAAACAGGAAGATCAGGTAAGAATACTTGAAGTAAAAAACGAAGCAAGAAAACTTTGAAATATTAAAAGAGAAACACTACATCACTCTAAGGAAAAAGCTGAAGCCTCCTAACAATGGTGAATGTAGTAACTAAGATGAGCAGCTGGGGCCTCAGCAGCAGCAATGGTGGCCAAAGGTGCTGAGATGATATGCAGAAGACCATATATGATGTCATTCCAACCCCTGATAGACCATACTGTAGCCATTTAGAGAGAGAGAGAGAGAGAGAGAGAGAGAGAGAGAGAGAGAGTAGATTAGTGGTTTCTCAGTGATGGGTGGCAGTAGGGGGAGGGGAAAATGAAGCAGGAGGGTGGAATGGTGCAGGGTTTCTCTTCGAGGGAATGAACATGTCCTAAAACTGACGTGATGATGGTCACTACTTAGTGTTCACAGTAGGACATCCAATTATTCTCAGACTGACTGATAAATTTAACTATA
>PVKN010044900.1:0-10035 GCA_004027915.1 Capromys pilorides
TACCATTAATAATACTATCCTTTCTTCCTAGCTTGAAAGTATGAAAGTTTAGAAAGTTGAAATTTCTTCAGAAGCATGATTTCTAAGCTGTTTCTTGGGTACAAACAAGACTTGGCCTTAAGTAGAAATGAAAATAAAACCTTCACAAGGTTTTATAAAGAGCATGGAAATTCTTGTACTTGCCCAATCAGTTGAAAATAAAATCCAGGGTATCAGCAGTTGGGAAAATTGAGAAAAGTTTCTAAGAGCACTCTGACCTAAATGTTTGTTCAGTTGCTTTCGTTTAGCTGTTGCCTGGCCCTCCAAGATACAGAGATGTTCATGAGTAATGGGATGGAACTGGTGAAAAAACTTTGCTGTTATTCACCACAGGAAACAGTGTTTCCTACATGTTCTCAGTCTAAGGCAGAGTGAATGGCTTCTTGGTTTTGAATTCTGGCTAAAGTGTCAGCTAATTCTGTCCCTAGAGTATAAAACAAACACCTTCATTCATTTATCTCTCATTGTTCTGTGCTAGAAAATTCTGAGTTTCTTGCATTTGGCCATGCTGAAAATCATTGCAGTTTCTTCAAACTTGGCTATGGTTAGTTAAACAGCACCAAACAGTGATATCCCTGGGGACATGGGGCGCAGGGTCTCTTCTGAGAGAAAAGTAATTGAGAGGACAAGCCAAGTTATTTGGACAAATTTGAAATCCATCAAATTTCTGAGTGTGTTGGTAAAGGAATTTTATGACTTCTCCATCTCTTATGATTTGTGCCTCGTTGCCCCCCACAAAGCCTCATGAAGTCATGGGGTGACTTCCAGACTCTGTGATTAATTCATGATCCAGCGTTGGGACAATAAGTGTGTTGATGAGATTGCAGGAATAAGTGCTGCTGGGATTATGGGTGTGAGTGCTACCCCGGGCTTGGTGCGGATAGCCTGAATGCAACATAAGGGAGACAGATTTGACCTTTGCCACCACTGTTGTCACTACTCTTCCCTTTTGCTCTTGCTGTTTGGCTGCTTTCCATCTCCATGAGCCATTCTGCCTTGTATCCAACTGATTAAGGACTGAAACCTCCACAAACTGTGTGCTATGCAAACCTTTCCTTCCTTAGTTTTATGTGTTGGATATTTTATCCCAGCAAGGAGAGAAGAGTAATGGAGACACCATCTCATTCTCCAGGTTTAAAAACTCTTGTTTGTCATTTTCAGTGTGAATAGGCAGAGCAGGACCTCTGTATCCTCAAGACTGATCCCAGCATGCATCTTTTGAGTGTCACCACTAGGCCAATGCTCAAGTAGTACTTTCAAACATTGTATTGCTAGAAAAGTTTAATGGAAAAAAAAAAAAAAACTAAGGACCAATTTGTAGGAAGATCACACAGCCAGTGTGACCCTTATTCATAGGTGTATTTCTACTCTATTTTTTGTTTTCTTTGTCAATTGCCCAGTGCATAAGAACTGCTGGTTTAGAGACAGACACTTATTCCAGTTTCATGCACATCCCTGCTACCAGGGCTTGTGTCGATCCAGTTTAGAATGATTCATGCAAAATTATAAAAAATGCATATGGAAAGTATATATAATTCACTCTTGACTAACGTTACTTGAGACCCAGAAATGGGTGCAAGTTTTGTGGGATCTCTTCATATGCATTAAAAGAAACTGACCAGAGGGAATGGGAATAATTAATCATTTCTTTCTTTTGGTACTAAGACAAATATATGTCGCTACTCTTTCAAAACTCTTTGGTGCACACAAATAATTTTTCATCCAGTGTTTCCTCATTTCTTTGAAATTGTATATTACAATTGCCCCTTACCTGTATGTTCTTGTTTCCATTGCAAGGAGAAAAACATTTTTGTTTCATTCATATTGTCAGGGATTTCTTCTTTTTTAAAGAAGCATATATTGGCCACAAAATTTTATTCATTTCTATGTTGAAAGACTCCTAGGTTGTTTTCATATTTTGGTTATTAATAGCCCTATAGAGAACATACTGATGTAGATATCACTTCAATAGTGATTCCATTCCTAGTGATATCCTATAGCAGCCTTCCAGTGTCCTCGTCTCTTTTTCACTCACATGTGAGCACACTTACACACACACACACACACACACACACACACACACACACCTGCAGATTATTGGCAGGGGTGATTGTTACTCAGTTTCACCACACAGTCACTTCACAGTTTGTGCATTGTCAAAACAGCATGTAGATCTCGAGTGTATAAAATTTATACTTGTTAATTCAGTATTTTTAAACTAAAAAAAATTAAATTGAAGCCTTGCCATTCCACTTTCTTGGAGTTACCCTAAAGCCAGATTTTCCCCATTTGCTGGTTCCTGCTTTGCTCTTATGTAGACATGGCAAGTGTGGGTTTTCTCAGTATTGAGCATTTTCTCATTTGACTACTTGTGTAGAGTTTCTCTTGTTTTCAATTTGTGTCCTGAAGTTCTAATTTTGCATGAGGAACTGCCCAGTATTTTATTCCACACAATTTCACCTTTGGTAATTTTTATCTAAAATTCATTTATTTTCTTGTTTATCTATTTACTTGTTTATTTTGTGGTACCTGCGATTGAAGTCAGGACCCTGTGCTTGCCAGGCAAGTGTTTATTCTACTGAGCTATCTCCCTGGCCCTATAATTTAAATAACATCAGTAATAGCTCAGCAGAGTTCCAAGGCATACGTCTGGATGTCTACAAAAACCTATAGATTATATAAGAAATCTTTCAGTAACAAGTTATTGAAACATTCATTTTATTGACGCAAATTGAAGTAATTTTTACAGTGTAATATTAAAATAAGCAAACTATTTTAAATTTAAGTACAATTAGTGAACTGAAAATTTCATTTTGTTAAATGGAATGAAAAAAATTAGAAAAGAGAAAATTAAAATTATAACATGTTCTAATATGTATAATTGTCCTGGCTTTAAAGCATAGACCATTGTTCCAGTTTACATTGAATCATCAGATTCAATCAGCCCATATCGAATACCCATCAGCATTTTTTTGTTTCCTAAATGTGATAACATGTATTTATTCTAACCATGTGGTGAATGGAGCTTTGAGTATAGATGTGAGAACAACTATTCAGTTTCTCATTCAGCCATGTGCATCAAACAGATATATTCTGCTTTCTTCACCCATAAGATAGAAATTACCTTTTATCTGAAACAACCAAGTTGCCCTGGAACTTCTTCAGTTTTTATCTCTGAAAGTCCCACTGCAGTGAGGCTAGGACAATCAGGATGGATATCTGATTTATTCTATGTGCAAATTAAACTATAAAAAAATTGATGTATCTTACTACACAGCTCAGACTCGTACTGATCCTCCTGTCTTAACTTCCCCAGCACTGGAATTGCAGGCATGTGGCATCATGCCCAGTTTCAATGACTGGCACAGTGACACAACATATAGTACACAGGACCTAAACCAGGTCCTTAAGCTTGCTAGGCAGGCACTTAGAATGCTGAGCTATCTCCCCAGCCCTTTTACGTTTTTAAATTTATTTTCTATGCACTACTTTTTTAGGGAGGGGAGACCGGGGGGTCAAATTCATGGCCTTTAACTTGCCAGGCAGGCATTTATGCCATAGAGCTATCTCCCTGGCCCCTACTATGCACTACTTTAGAGAAGACAGTAGGGATATGTTTATACAAGATCATTTACTGATGAATGACCCTTCATGTGGAAAAAATTAGAAACATCTATCTTTGCTGGACTGATTACATAGTTGAATGTATAGGCTGCAACTTGATGTTCTCACATAGACAGCCAGGACTTCGACACAAACATGTGCATGCCAGCTCAAAAGAGATCTGAGTCCAGATAAATCTCTGCAGTAGGAAAAATAACCTTAACCACAGTTCGTGATCCAGTATATTAGGTATCTGGTATCATTTATCGCTTCCTGTTTAAGGGAGATCCTCTTTGCTGTCAAGCACAAGGTCTTCCAGGAACAGTGGCATCTGAGTTGGAGCTTCCAGGATGCTATCTTCCAGGTGTGCACCTCTGGGAAACATATTTAAATCCTAGCAATGTGTAATACTGAAACCATGCTTGGAATATCTATCATTCTGGTCCTCTAATTATGCAGTGCTTCTAATGTCACATTGATTATTGCTATACTCTCTCTCAAGTAAATGTTTGCTTAAATAAAAGAAAGAAAGAAAGAAAAAAGGAAAGAAAGAAAAAAGAAAGAAAGAAAGAAAGAATCATAGAATGAGACAAAGAAAAAAAGGCCTAAGAAGTGTAATGGTACAATTTTATAAGTGGTTAAGTTAAAAACTCCTATATATTCTCATATCTATATGATACAGTCTGAATATATGTATTGGAGAACATATTCACATGGTGAAATTTTAATCCCCAAGGTAGTAGGGCCTCTGGGAAATATTTAGTGTCTCACAAAACTGATGTCATCTCAACCTGTCTGCCATGTGACCCTGAAGTGGGAAGGTGCTCTCTATGAAAGGCAAATTTTCATCAGACAATATGTGTCACCTTGTATCATGCACTTCTCTGCTTCAAAAAACAGGATATATTGTTGTTCATAAACCATCACTTTATGGTATTTTTGTTATCATAGTCAAAAAGAACAGGAACACCATCTATGTAAAAGACAGAATTATGATTTTTACTTGTTTTTCCACTTTCACTAGTCCATTGTAGCAGCACACAATGATTACGTGTGCTACAGAGAACTGCTGCAGGTGCATCACACATATCCATCCCTGTTTCCCTTCCCTCCACTCCCCCTTTCATTTTGTCAGTGTCAGATTCATTTATAAAGTTGATTACCACTGTATAAAGTCTATTGTCCTATACACACAGTGTAAACCAGACTGGTGGGCAAAAATATATAGAACGCATAAGGCAATAGTACTCAGTCAAATTTCATTTTTAGAGATATTGTCCATGCTGAATTACAACAGAATGTTCCCTTGGTTTACAAACTGAATCTGTGTCACAGCTCTGGAGAAAGCCCCACATTCCTATTTACTCAGAAAAGGGGCTCACAGTCAGGTTCATCACAAGAAGTGGATTTCTTGAAGGAAGCAAGATTTTGTCTAACATTTGTATTTGTCAATGAAACTGTGAACAAAAGTGTTTGTGAGCCAACATACCACTGTAATGATTTTTCTCTCTCCTGTTTCCCAATATCTGCCTTTATTTCCCACTTTATTTACAGATTATGATTTTTATGTGGTAGAAATTGTGGATTTGAAGGGGGTTTTTTGTCTGAGTTACACTTAACAACCGAATCTATTTTTCTTTAAAAGATTTAAGATTTTCTTGATCATAGCTATTCTTTCTAAAGTGCGATGGAATCTCAGTGTTTTGATTTGCATTTGTTAAAGACTAGCAATGTTGAATGTCTTTCCTTGTATCTATGGGTCATTTGCATTTTTTCATCTAAGAAGTGTCTTTTTTTTTCAATTTCTGATACTCCTATTCCGAATGGGTCTTTAAATTTGAGAGACATAAGTTTTGAGCACTTGATAATGTTGGCTCTTTGTCTGAGGAGTAGCTGTCACAAATCTTCTCTCAATCTTAGCTCTCTCTCTCTCTTTCTTCATTCTGGTTTCATTTACTGCATAGAAGCTTTTCAATTTGACATGATCTCATTTGTACATTCTTAGTATTATTTCATGTGCAACTCAGCTTTTGTTCAAAGTCTTTGTCTGCACCAATATCTTCAAGAATTTTATCTATTCTCTTGAGCAGCAGATTAAATGTTTCTGTTTCAGAATTGAGATATTCGTTTGATTGATGTTGATTTTAGTTTACTGCATTGTGAAAGCTGTACAGCCAGGTTCAGTTTTTCACATGTGGACAGCCACCTTCCTCAGCACCATCTGTTAAAGGGGTTATCTCCCATCCAGGGAAAGGATTTGCCTCTTTGTTGAAAATGACTTAGCTTAAGTTGCCTGGATCTCTTTTGGTATCTTCCATTATATCACATTGATCTTTAAATCTGTTTTATGTCAATTTGATAATTTTTGATTACCCAATATTGGTAATAAGATTTGAAATGTAGGATTGTGATTCCCCTGCTTCACATTTGTTGACCAGAAATGCTTTAGCTATGCCAGGTTTTGCCTGGATGCACGTGAAGTTCAGGATGACTTTCTATAGTTCTTTAATGAATGTTATCACTACATTAATTGGCAGTGCAATAAACATACACAGCATTTTTGGAGGCATAACTCTTTGACTATATTTTTTCATCTATCCAGAACCACAGGGTATCTTTCTATTTTCTAATATGCTCTTTAAATTCGTTCAGAGAGTAATATAGTTTTTGTCAGAGTTTTCTTTTCTTTCTTCCATGTTTTGGTATTAGTACTCAAACTCAGCACCTTGAGCTTGCTAGGCAGATACTTAAGTCACTGAGCTATCTCTCCAGCTCTTAGAGGACTTTACCTTCCTTGTTGTCTTAGTTACTTTTTACTCGTTGCTGGAACAAATACCTGACACTCAAAATGAAGGAAGGAAAGGTTTGTTTAGCTCACAGTTGCTGGAGGTTTCAGTCCATATTCGGCTGGCCCAAAGCTGAGTGGAACAGGGCAGAGAGCATCCAGTTCATGGTGGCAGAACAACCAACAACCGGGGCAGAGAGTAACAGCTCTTTAAAAAGTCTCTTTGTACTCAGTCACTCTGATGTGAGCCCATTGTGCCCTAGGGCGGAACCAATCATACCCCAGGATGGGCCCCTGATCCCGCTCTAGGGAGGAGCCAGTCATATCCTAGGCAGGCCCAGTTCATGCTCCAGGGAAGAACCAACTGTAACACATAATCCTAGTGGATCATGACTCATGTCTCAAACTCTAGAAGTCCCCGCCCCATGATTGCATGAGGCTTTGGGGGGACAATTACACATAAACCATAACACTTGTTTAGGTTAATTCCAAAGTATATCATTTTTCTTGAGGCTGTTTTCTGAGATATTGTTTCCTTAATTTCCCTCTCAGTTTGTCATGAATCTTTAGGAAAAATTTTTAAAGATGAAACAACTGTGTTTATTAAATGCTTCCTCCAATGCTAGTTTCATAGATCAATTTTTTAAAAAATGCCTAGCATGATTATTTCCATGAGTGAGAATAATTTTTCTCAGGTCACTACCTGATATTTACAAGAGTCAAACAGTGAAACTTGAAATCCATGGAGTGACTAAGGTCACAGGACAGGAAAAATAAAGATGGATAAGAAAAATAGAGTTTTGCTCTTTATTGAAGCCATGTGTTATAGTCTGTGTCTAGTTGTTCCCCCACCCCAAAGTCTCATGCAGTCATGGGATGGCTTCTAAAGATTGTGACTGATTCTTGATCTGGTGCTCGGGCCATGGGTGTGAATGTTACAACAGCCCTAAGTCAAATAGTCTGTGCAGAAATGTAAGGGGGGTGGAGAGGCTTGCTAGCTGCTGCTCCTCCCCCTCTGCTCTTTTCTACCACCATGAGTGACCAGCATCTGCTATGTGCTTCTTTGCCTTGGAGCAAAGGAAGAATGGACTGAAACCTCCACTAATTGTGAGCTAAATAAGCCTTATCTTCCTTAATTTTGGGTGTCAGCAATGAGAGAAAAATAACAAAGATGCCAATTTAGAAAATGATCTAAAAGAACACAGCACACACACTGAACAATTGCATATTAAAAATTAAGTCATAAACTCAGTTGAAAGTTTGATTGCTGATCTGCTAGCCACTGACCATTGGTCTGCTCTTCTCTGTTAAAATCCCGCTGCTCAATCTTCCAAGAGTTGCAGCTCCCAAATGAGCTCTGTATTTGTAAAACATTTTCACTGGCATTGTCTTACTTGATCTCAGAGTAATCTGTGAATTCTACCTCAATTTAAAGTGTAAACTTGAAGCTCTAGGAGATTAGCCATCCACCAAGGTGACCTAGTTTGCAAGTGGTGGAATCTAAAGTGAAACTCAGGCCGTGTAACTCAGCTCCATGCTGCTCAGATCATGGTGTCCCAGGGGCCTCATGGTGAATTTGCAGTGCATGTTCAGTTGTCCTTGGATGCTGAGAATTGTATGCTTGTCGCATCATTTTTCCATGATACCCAGGCTGTCAATCCTGAAGACCATGAGCAACTACTGGTTCTTTTGTTTCAAATAACGCAGTTTAATGTTTTATTGCTCTCCACAAAAATTAATGAAATCCAAATTGTAGAATCAGTTTAGCAATTTATACTGGCATAAAGGGTTTGCAAAACTACAGAACAGTAGGAAAATTAGAACTTGTACTTCACCAGCCTTTTAGAAAATGCTTTATGCTATATATTTTATCACTTTTTGTTTTGTAGATACAAAGAAAGCCAGGTATGGTAATTTTGATGAACCTCAAAGATTTATATTCATATAATAGATGTATTTTCGTACCAGGAAAATTCTAACAGAATAATAACGACCATCATGGTGACAGTAATTATAACAAGAGCCAATCAATGAAAATATGAAGCATGACATACATCATTATATGTGGTTTACAAATCAATTCATAACTACTTATTTGCCTAGATATCTATGGAATAGGATGAAAACTCCACTCATAGTTTCTTTATTTATTATTTTAATGTATTCAGTAGGGGTCTACAGGGTCTCACTACACAGATCAGACTCCTAGTGATCCCACTGTATTCAGCTTCCCAAGCATTGGGATCACAGGTGCATGGCAGCATGCCCAGTCTCAATTGTTGTCTCAGGGCACTCCAAGGACAGGGCCAGCAAGGAATGGAATCCTGGTCCCGAGCTCTGTCTAAGCAGGTGCTTTAGTCCACTGTTCTATCTGGCTGGGCAACACTCATAGTTTATACAAATAAAGATCCTGTGTATGCGTGAAATGAGACACCATAAATTCAGGCCATCACCAGCCAGAGAGACAACAGAGATCCTAAACTGCTAGCGCTTTGTCTCCTGCTAGTCCCACAATACTACTCTTACTTCTATTCTAAGATTTTTCAGCCTTTGAGCACCCGAGACTCCTCTGGCAACTTTAAATTTCATCCCCAAGAGACAAGCTGTTGGTGGATTTGTGATGTGTGTACAGGCTTTCTGCACAGGAGAACTGTAGGGAATGTGCTGCCAGCAACAAGAAGGGGCAGGAGTCCTTACTCTCGGAGGAAGAGTCAATTTTTCAGTGATTGATCAGCATCCTACTTTCTGAGCTCTCTATATAGTATTTCAATATCTGCATAGATTTAAGAATTTTGCCAACATGGTACCTTACATAAAGTTGTTGAGCCTCTTCTGGAAAACTTCTCAGGCAAAGAAACCTTGTTTCCTAACAAGTTATCCTCTGGTTGCGCTACCCCCTTTTTCTTTTTTTATCAAACCAACTCCATTTAATTGCTCTGCTTCCACAAATTTATCCCAGTTCTGGGACTCCATAGCAGCCCTCTGAACTCAATATTTAATGCCTTATATACATTTGCACTCCTTATTTTAAGATGAATGTTACAAAATAACATTTGCAACCTAAATAGAGGGAAACACAGATCAGGAAAAGAAAAATAAGAGCAGCTATAAAATTCATCTGATCTTGGCCAAAGAGATAGCTTAGTGGTCTAAACATCTGTCTGGTAAGTGCAGGGCCTGGGATTCGGTCTCTCTCCAGTACTCCATGTCATGATGGATTCCAGATAGCCGTGTATACAGAGCTGGCCACCAAAACCAGGTGTGCTGGTACATGGCTGTAATTCCAATGCTGAGGAAGCTGAGACAGAAAGATCACTGAGTCTGAGCTGTATAGTGAGACTGCATAACAGATAGATAGATAGATAGATAGATAGATAGATAGATAGATAGATAGATAAAATAAATAAATAAATAAACAAACAAACAAACAAACCATGTGATCTAAAGACAGACAAAATATTCAAAAGACTGCAGAAAGTAGAAAATTCATGGAAGTCACTGACAAGTCTAACAAATATGGTAGGGATCCCAGCATTGTACTAGTTTTCTAGTGCTTCTGTAACTGAGTGCCAAATGACCCTTGACTTAAACTGGAGGAATTTAGCAGG
>PVKN010044901.1:0-10011 GCA_004027915.1 Capromys pilorides
CCCCCAAATGTTTACACATTTCCTGGAGCCTCTGTCAGGGGAAGGGACCTGAGGAACAGAGCAGAAATGGGATTCTCCCAGCTGTGACTACGCCCGCCATCTGCTGTTTCCAGCACGTAGGAGGCAGCTTCAGCGCTCACTGGGAAATCACGGCTCTTCTGGTGCTGGGAGCTCCACTGGTATTTAGAATACAGAGATGCCTTTCCCGCTAGCGTTCACTTCGTCGTAATGCCTCGAGACAACTTCTGAGTGCCACCGTGGCCCCTGCTGAGGATCAAACCCTTTTTAAAGCGGCAAGCCAGGTGTGGTGACGCATGCCTGTAATCCCAGCACTGGGGAGGCTGAGACAGGAGGATTGCTGTGAGTCTGAGCTGCATAGCAAAACCCTGTACCAAATAAAGAAACAAATAAATGATTTTTTTAAAAAACAAAACAAAACCCTACAGCTTCACACTACCGCTGAGCTACACCCCAGCCTCTGGTGTTTCCCTTTCCTACCAAGATAATCCTTGCCCACTTCTGTATTGTCTGAGAGGAGCCGGAGCCATGTTGGTAAAGGAAGCTGAGCTTCTCAATGCTTCAATGTCCCTGACAGAGCGAGGCCCCCAGGCCCTGACTTTGGGTGGACACGGGTCAGACCAGAGCTAGCAAAGGAAAGAAGGGCGTGTGGGGGGGGCGGGCAGCAGGAAACCCCTGCAGGTGGCGCTAGCTCTGTTCCCAGCTCAGGCGCATGGCCCTCCCCAGACTCCTCAGGCATCCAATTACGTCTGTTAGACAAGGTTGCAAGAAGCAGACAGAGTTTACATTTTAACCCAGCCTGCGCCTCTGAGGTTCCTAGAACAGTTCAGAGCCGGCGTGTGCCGCAGAGCCCCTCCACCGGTCACTGCGTGGAGGGTGGCCGTCCCAGAGCGCAGAGCCCTTTGCTCTTCCCCAGCGGCAGCCCCAGCTTGCGTCCTAGGCCCCGTCTTGTGACCGGCCCTGTTCTTCAGCTCAGACTCCTCCTCACCAGCCACCTCGGCAGCCCGAGCCCCTCGGTTCTGAGTTATTTACCTGCCGAGACAGTAAGAGCTTCATAATTAGCTGAGCACCAGCATGGAGGCTTTTATGAGCCGCCACGCCCCTCACCACACTCTGGTGTCCATAATTGAAATGACCCACACCAGTGATTAGATTAGGGGGCTGAAGAAGCCCAGCACGGCGCCCCCCACCCGCTCCCCCGGCTGTCGGGGAAGTGATGTAGTTAAGTTTGTGCTTCATTTGGCAGAGGCCATAAAGCAGGGATTGCGGCGCAGCTTTCTGCGGGGGCTGGAGGTACTGCTGGGCGGTGGGCACGCTCCGTGGCGGGCAGCAGCCTCCAGACCTGTGGGAGGAGCCCGCTGCTCCCCTGTGCTCGCCTCCTTACCTCTCCTCGGACAGGGGGCCCTGAGAAGCCTCGTGGGACTCTCACCCCTCCTGCCGACTCGGCCGCCTGTAGATAGCCAGCCCATGATCTGTCCCTGCTCCCGGTCACCTTCTTGTCCTCTTGGGCAAGCTCCAGGCTGAGAGTGAGGGAATGCAAGGGCTGGTGGCAGTTTTCTCCCACTTGCCTGCCCCGTCCTGGCTCCCGAGCTCCCGAGCCCTTTGCTCTCCCCCAGCCCCACTGGCCCGTGGCTTCCTCCCTGAACATGGCCCCTGGAGCACCAAGACCGAGTCTGGCCTCACGGTACAATAGCTGAAGTTGGTCCAAGTGTCCTCCTGCTCCATCCTCTTCCTCATCCACATCCACACAGCTGCTTGTGTCTCCACACTGCCTGAAGGACCCCTCACAGCTGTGCTCTTTTTCCTTAAAGCTACTTCTCCAAACTGTGCACAAAACTGATCTACCCTCTTCCTCCTATGCCGATACCTACACGGGCACCATTTGGTAAAAGCAAGCTCATGCCAAACTTTCCATCTGGGGCACATGCACCCACAGGGGGGCTCAGCAGTGGTCAGGTATGCTCAAGCCCCAGAAAGAGCATGGTTCCTCCTTGAGAGCATTGATTTTACTCAGTAGTGTTAGAACACTACTTTGCATGGAAATAAATAAAATTATGTTATGGTTCAGAAGTATGTACAATAGGGCCAGCCAAGTAGCTCAGCGGACTGAAGCGCCTGCTTAGGCGGAGTGCCATGGCCCGGGGGTTCAGTCCCTGGCGTGCTGTGCTGCCACACCTCCCAGGTGTGCTGAGATGGTGAGTGAGACTGGCAGGGGTGGCGTACACATGTAATCCGAGCACTTGGGAGGCTGAAAACAGGGGAGTCACTATGAGTTGGATCTATGCAGTGAGACCCTGGAGAGCCTGTACTAAATACAAAAAAATGAGAGAAAGAGAGAGCGAGAACGAGAGAGAGAGAGAGAAAGCCTCAAGGACTGGAGTCCCATAGCCCCTTTCAAGGCACTTCCAGTGGCCTGAAGACCTCTCACGAGGCCCCACCTATTATGATTTCTGCCACCTTCCAAATGTGCCAAGCTAGGAACAAAATTTCCACATGTGGACCTTGGGAAGACATTCTAGACCCAAACAGATCTAAGCACAGGTTCCATGCTCTTGGATAATTCGCCATACTGAAGTACTTCTCACTCCCAAACTTGAACTGATGACCTTTACTTCTTGAAGTGGCTCATATTTGTCAGTTTGTTGTGTGACTAGAGGAAGGGATTAATATTAGGGCATGTGAGTTTGAATTCCAACTCCATTACTTAGGCTTGTAATTTTTCTCAAATTAGGTTACAATCTCAGAAACTCGTTCTTTTGTTTTGTTTTTTGTTTTTTTTCCTCCCCCATTTGGAAATTCTAGAAAGAACTCTTAGGCTGAAGTGTCAAGAGAATTGAACGAGATAAGTTTCATTAGTGGGCAGAGCACAGCACCTTGCATGACGAGTGACAGCATTTCTTCCTCATCCCCTCACTTCAGGGGGTGAGAGCCCAGGGAGACCCCTGATGTGGAGAAGCTTTGTTGATCCCAAAGGTTTAATGCTGAAACAGTGGTGCTTGGGTTCATGTCTTCTGCATTGTTCAGGAAGTTGTTAGAAATGCCCCTGTTCAGTCTCCCTCAGACCTGATCCGATAGCTGCATTCCAGCCACACGTCCACAGCATTCGTTAGTATGTGGAACTGACACATTCATTTGCACATGGAGGGACCATTTAAGGAACAATGAAAGGAAAGGATGACAGTAGGGACTCTGGGAAGCCCTGGAGCTAGGGGTGGGAGTCCAGGAGTGGCGCACAGCCCATGGAACCAGCTCGGATCTTGCAGCTGGGCCCTCAGGCACCTGCCAATCACTGCATTCCACTCAGTAATCTCCCTCTCACAATCAGAGCATCAAGCACCAGTGCAGCTGGCCGGCAGAATTACAGGCTCTGGGCGGATGGCGGAGATGGCTCTGTGAGCACTCCAAGGAGAGGGCCAACCAGGGTAAAGAAGGCGCCTTCCACCAGCCCCTTCTCATGACACCACATACGCTCTTTGCGAGAAGGAGGCTGCCAGCACGTGAATCCAGAAGCCCACTTCTCCAGAGCCCACTGGTGCTCCTGGTCAAAGCCTGGGCACTCCTGGTTTGCTGAGCCACGGCCATATTGTTTCAAGGGACTCTCCACCCTGGGTTCGCAGATGTGAATCCTCCCCTTTCACTGACTGTCAAGCTCCTGATAGACTGAGTAGCCCATCCCGTTGCCCACTGGCCTTTGCTTTCACCTGAGCCTATGAAACCTCAGAGAGTCATGCGGCTACAGGCCTCAGACTAGAGAGACATGAGGCACCATCATTCGGGAACTTCTGGCATCTGGGACAAAAGCAGGCAGGCAGAGTCCTGGCTGAAGAAACAGTGTTCCTGAAGGGCGGGCCATCCAGGCACCTGGCTGTTCCCCATGCACCAGCTGCTGGGGAGTGACAGGGGACAGAACCCCAGGGGACACCATGGGCTGTGCTGCTGTCCTTGCTCCTGCCCCTGTGTCCCAGAGGTGCTGTGCACCAGGACTCGGAGCCAGCACTCTGTCTTCCCACTCTTCCCAGGCTGTCGAGTGGCCTCCTCTCCCCGCCACTGTGTCTCGGCCCTGGTCCCCAGGAGGGATGAAAACTTGCTCTGTCTCCCAGCCCTTCCTTGCTGGGGATGTTTCAAACATGCATTAGGTTTTATGAATGCATCTTCCAGGCCTGGGCGAGATGGCTCTGGGGCTGCACTCCTGGCCCAAGGTCTCTGCTGCCTGCGCATCTGCCACCCCCTCACGCCTTGCCCTTCTGCCACTGTCCCACTGGTGTAGGTAGGGGACCACAACTCCCAGTCCAAAAGGTACCTGGGGTGAGACTTTGTTCTCTGAAATTGAAAAATGAATTTTGGGGGAAAAGGAGGTTAAGAGCAGAATATATTTATTGGGGGAAAGAAAGCCTTTATCCAAATGAGGGGATAGAAGGGAACTCCAGTGGGCTGCTGAGGAATCTGCCTTTTCTAGGGATTTTTATAGAACGAAACCGTGACGTGAAGTGAGTTCAGTCTAAGGTGGACAACATGGGAATTCACACACGAGGTTGGACAAAGCTATGGTCCACCTTAATATTACAAGTACAATTACTCAAGTAAAATTGATTAAACCTTGATCAAATGGAGTCAAAGAGCAAGTGGGCACGAATACAGAACAGGGGCTCTTCCTGTGGGGGGTTGGCTCAGTGACTTTTCCTGGCTTTTTCAAGGTGATTGCCACCTATTTAGAATATCAATCCCTGATATCCATCCCTAGGGAAGTATGTGGCTGCGTTTGTTTAATCTTTTGTCTTGAGGTCTGGTCCCCAGCAGGAGTGCTTGTCTCTCCCACAGTTGCCTTCCATAGTGGGTTCTTGAGGGCCCAGCCCTGTCTGACTGCCTAGAGTATTTCTATCTACCTCAGGTGCCTCCCACAACCCCCTGTGCTCCATACCAGAGCACGGCCCGAGCCCAGGCTGGCGTACGTGGTTGTAGAGGCCTGGGGTTTCCTGAGTAGCTGCTCGAGGTAGGAGGGACAGAGGGGGGCAGGAGGCAGGCAGCCACTCAAAGCTGAGGGGGAATCAAAGTTCTCATTTTGCAGGTGAGGTTAAGAAAAACTGACATGCGATAAATATGACGACTGGATGGGAGGCACATCTTAGTCATTCCCGGCGTTCAGGAGGCCAAGGCTGGAAAATTCTGAGTTCAAGGCCAGCCTGGCCTGCCTAGCAGGACCCTCTCAAAAACTCACAAAAAATAATAACAGTGTTGATTACTGATAGCTACTATCTATAGGACACTACATGTCACATGCGGCATGAGGGTATTCTGTATTTTAACTGCCTGAGTCCTCAGGTGCCGTCTTATATCGCTGGGTAAGTTGAGGCCCAGGCAAGCTAAGAAGCTTGCCTATCATCATACAGGGTGGAGTTTGATCTCAGGGTTGTCTGCCTTAACATCTTCACCTAAAGGGCTGGCCAAATAGCTCAGAGGATTAAAGCTCCCAGGCCTGCAGTGCTAGGCCTGCTCCCAGGGCGCCGTGCTGAGACAGGAATGGAGACTGGGCACGGTGATGCGCGCCTGTCATCCCAGCTCTTGGGAGGTGTAAACAGGTGGGTCACTATGAGTCTGATCTAGTAGTGAGACCCTGAGCACCCTGTAGACGCTTCCCTGAAAATACAAAGGAAATAAAATAAACATCTTCATCTAAAAGGAGAGAGGACAAGGCCCTTCCTATCCCAGAGACCTGTGGAGTCACTACGGACTGGCCCTCCTGGGGGCAGCAGTCCAAGCCTCAATGGTAAGACATTCGTTTGTTGAGAAAGAGGCAACCACCCCTGTGGGAAGATGCCTAGCAGCCTAGGCTGGAGTCCTGGGCACTCCCCACTCCCCACCCTCCCCACCCCCCACTCCCCTTGTGCTGAAGGAAACCAAGTGGGAAGAGTGTGGGACCAGCTGTGGGGCAGAGGTGCTGCAGGCCCAGCGGGATGCCCATGGTCCTGAGTCCAGAGGGAGCTGGAGGAGGCCAGCGAACGGTGCAGATCTGTGAGAGTGAAGTGGCTGACTGGAGGCCGTGAGGAGGAGGCAGGGGCTTCATGAGGCAGCACTTGACAAGAACAGGGCCATTTCTTCTTCAAGGAAGATGAAGATGGTGACAGAGCCATCCAGGCCTATATCCAAATCTTGGCTTCTCCATTAAGAGACTGTAAGGTCTGGGTAAGTCAACTTCTCCAAGCCTCAGTGTGCTTCTTTGTAACACAGGGATGTTAAAAGGAGAAAGATAAAACACGAAGTAGCCTCGCATCCAGGTCCTTCAAGGGAGCGTGCACAAGCCCCCCACCCCCCCACGCCCCCGCCCGACTCTCCCTGCCCCAGCCTGCTTCCTAGCAGAAGGACTCCTCTCTGCAGGGGTTTCAGCTCAGCTCCCAGAGTTATCATGACAAGCCCAGGAAAGGAGATGAGAGGGGACAAGGAATTCTTCAGGTCTTCAGGCCTCTGGGAGCATCTGGAGACACCTAGAATTTATGCTGGACCCTTCCAGGACTCTGTCCACTTTGAGAACTCTGAGATGCAAGGCTACCAGAGAACTTTGGCCACAGATCTTTACTGGGCTCTCCCTGCCAAATGTCCCCAGCTCCCCTCCATCCCTGTAAAAGGGGACCCACTTCTTGTTGCTCAGGGCAGACGGTCTGCTACGCTCTCATTACATTGCCTGCCTGCCTGCTCTCCGCCGTCACATCCATGTCCGTGCCCTAGCATGTTCTCCCCTTTGGTACTGCAGACTGAACTCAGGGCCTTCATACTGGACTACATTCCCAATCCTATTTTTAATTTAATTTAAACTTTTGTTTTGGTGTATTTGGTACAGGGCCTCACTACACAGCTCAGACTTGTACTGATTCTCCTGTTTTCAGCCTCCCCAGAGCTGGGATTACAGGTGTGCGCCACCATGCCCAGACTTGGTGGCCTGCCCAACGTACCTGTGGACAGGGGCCGGTGTGGCATGTGGTGCTGGGGATCAAACTTGGATCCCTGTGCTTGCCCAAGCAGGTGCTTAGCTATCTTGCCAGCCCTTATTTTTTTTTTTGAGACAGGTTCTCACCAGTCACTGAGGCTCAGGCTGGCCTCCAGCTTGGAATCCTCTTGCATCAGCCTCCAAGAGCGCTAGGATTGTAAGTGGAAGTCACCACACCTGGCTTAAACCTTTGAACTGGACTAAAGGCACACTGCCTCCATCCCATGACAGGTACCTCTGAAACCTCTGTTCAGGTCTACAGACCTTGTATAAAGATCCATTACCCAGAATTGCTCCCTGAGGCCGCACCCAACCTCTGCATTACAAAACAGCTTAACTTTTGCCAACACCAATCATAATTCCCAGCTAACAAGTGACGTAATTTCCAACTCTCTTGTAACTTAACACTTTAAATACAGGCTGTTGTGTCCTACAACCCTAGAATATATTTCTAAAGTTGCTTGAATCTGTTTTCCTAATCCTTATTAGCCCCTGAAACAATTTCTTTGTTCTCAATTAGTTTTATTTTAATCTAGCTTGACATGAATAATGATATCCAATACCAGAATGAAGACTTTGACAGTGTGCAGCGTAAGACATAGTCGTTGTTCAAACATTCAACCTCCTTCTTCTTGATCTTTATCATTTCTTTGGTTTTTTGGATCATTTTCTTTATTATTTCACATTCCTTGTGGGGAGTTGGTACACATACACAGCACATCTTAACTGTTTGCTATTCCTTTCCCCTCCCTTCACTGCCCCTCCAGCCCTCTCTCAATGTCATTTCTTTAATATCCTTTATAATAAATACAGTAATAATAGCAGCGACCACAACTTCCCTCTCCTGAGTATGTGCTATGTGGTCCTGCAGCACTGGGGACCTTACCTGTCCCGTCTCATTACATCCAACCCTATGGCAGGTGCTGTGTCTCCACCCTTCCAAGCTCCAGGGAGGTCAGCTAGGGTTATGGGTTGTGTCTCGTTGTCCCCTAAAGCCTCACGCAGTCATGGAAGTAGGCCTCTAGAGTTTGTGATTAAGTCATGATCCAATGCTGAGCTTATAGGTGTGAGTGCTACACCCGTCCTGGAGTGGTAGCCCGGATGCAATGTAAGGAAGGGAGGGAGACTTGTTAGCTGACGCAGCCGCTCCCCCTCCTTCTGCTCTTTGCTGTTTTCCACCACCACAAACTGTTGCCCTCTGCCATGTGCCACGCTGTCTTGGAGCCAGCTGAGTATGGACTGAAATCTGCACTAACTGAGAGCTAAATAAACCTTTTTTTTCCTTGATTACAGGTGTCGGGTATCTTGTCCCAGCAATGAGAGGAAATTAACTGAGACAACTAGATTGTCCCAGCTCATATAGCTTCAGTTAAGTGGCAGAGTCAGCACAGGAACAGGGTCAAGCAGGAGTGGGTGGAGTTATGCTTTGTAACGACGATCCTCAGTGTCAGAGCTTAGGACGGGGGGCTGGGCGCCCACCATGTGTCCACCCAGCTGTGGCCCATGTCCTTCCTCTGAGATCTAGGCCAATTCCTGAGCAGGCTCCATCTGGTCACCCTGGCAGCAGAAGACAACTTGAGGTCTGTCAAGGCCTGGAAGCCCGTGAGCAGCAGCCCCTGCTGCCCCCATTTCATTGTCGCATTGTCATTGTCATTGCTGATTTAGAGTGTATCACAGAGGGGTGCTATTTGGGTCTCCAAATAATATGAGGGAAATAACTCCCAACCTGCTAGATGTTCGAAATGCCAAATTTCATGTTCGCTGAAGTTGCGGAATACACTCTAGAAACAATTAGAGTTGGAAAAATTTGTCAAGAGAAAGAAAGCTTCTCTCTAAGGGGGACAGAAGGGAGACCAGAAGTTGGATTGCCTGCCAACCCTGCTTCTCAAGGGTATTTTATTGACCCAAGATTAGGTGGGATCACTTCCCCTAAGGGAGGAGTTCACCTCCTCAAATATCAAGGAGGGACAAAACTATAGTTAACTAATAAGATTACAAGTATAGTCCCTTAGGTGATATTGATCCAATGAGAAGTCACAAGGTGGGTAGGAGATGGGACAAAACTATGGTGAACCAATCAGATTACAAGTATAGTCAGTCACTTAAATAAGTAATCAAACGAAGAAGCGAGTTACCTAACCAGTGCACCTGGGACAGACAGGGAGTTTCTTGGAAGGAGTGGGTTAAGGAGGTTGGATGAGTCCCTGCAGTTTGAGCACAGGCTCCAAGGTAAAGCACGTTTGACATGTCTGAGGAACAGGAAGAAGGAATTTGATACTGGAGAATATAGAAGACCACCTGGGTAGCTCTCCTTCAAAGCAGAGCAGTCGTCTCCAGTTTGGCTATGCCTGACCCTATTTCCATGTACTGCCGCATACAGAGCTCGCTGGGGGTTTTCCTTCTCCCTTCAACTGGCTTTAAGCAGCGCATATAGGTCTAGCCCAGGTGCTGGTGGCAGTCTTGGAAGCTGGCAGGCGGGTTGCCCTGGAAACTCCCACCTGTTGTTCTTTAATGCGATCTGGGTGGAGATGGGAGGAAGAGCCAGAGCTCCACACTGTCAGCTGGGACCAAGCCTCAAGGCTCAGGATAGAGGCTGTGATTTCCTGGGGCTTGAAAGATTACACATCAGAACTCTCCTGGCTTGATTTAGGACTATAAGCCAAGCCTGGTCTCACATTAGCAGAGATACTTTGAAACACCAAATAATATCTCAGAACTCTGAGACAATTCCTCTCTTAAAATGAGGATTGTGGGCTGGGGAGACAGCTTGGCAGTCTAAGTGGCAAGCACAAGGACCCAGATTCGATCCCTTGTGCCACATGCCTTGTGGGCCCCAGAACCCAACGTGGTAGCACAGGCCTATAATCCCTGAGTTGGGAAGGCTGAGACAGGAGGATCACCTCAAGTCTGAGCTGTGTAGTGAGACACTCTACCAAATAAATAAAAATTTAAAAACAATAATAAAATAAAATAAGAATTGTGTCAAGTACCTCAGAGTGTTGCTGGTTTGGACA
>PVKN010044902.1:0-10024 GCA_004027915.1 Capromys pilorides
TGCCAAGTGCTGGGAGATAGTAGGAAAGATGTGGGATTTTATTTATTTTATTTATCTATTTAAAATTTTTTTTATTTTTATTTTAGGGAAGGGTCTACAGGGTGTTCAGGGTCTCACTACTAGATCAGACTCATAGTGATCTTTCTATTTATAGCCTCTCAAGTGCTGGGATTATAGGCGTGCACCACCATGCTCAGTTTCAATTGCCTTCCCAGTGCGCCGTGGGGGGTGGGGGTGCCCCGGGGGTGGGCTGGCACAGGCAGGCCTGGGGATCGAACTCCTGGCCCCTGCACCTGCTTGCAGGTGCTTTAATCTGCTGACCTATTTGGCAGGCCCCTGGGATTTTATGCTTTACCTCAGGGTGATGGTGCATGGCTGTAAGCCCAGAGCTCTGGGAGGCAGAGGCAGGAGGAGCCCAAACTTCAGGCCCACCAGAGCAAGGTAGTAACTTTATTGTAACCCTTTTTACAGTAAGAAAATGTGCTGAGAATACAGATCAATGCAGGGCTGGCCAGATAGCGGATTAAATCACCTGCTTAGGCAGGCTCAGGGACCAGGATTGGATTCCCAGCATGCCATGCCAGCCCCACCCCAAGTGTGCTGAGAGGATGACTAAGAATGGATGTGGTGGCACATGCCTGTAATTGCAGTGCTTGGGAGGCTGAAAACCGGAGGATCACTATGAGTCCAATCTGTGCAGTGAGACTCTAGACTCTGAACTAAATACATTAAAAAAATACAGACCAATACAGAGGCCCTGGCTTCAGACTCCAGTACTGGAGAAACAAAACATCAGAGATCCATCTGTGCCTGGAAGAAGTCGTGTGATGCTATTTCCTCTCTTAATGGCGGGGCTCCGCCGTGTGCTCCCCACACTGCTGCCCACTAACTCTTGGACGCCCAAGTGAATACCAAATGGCCATCGTCTAGGTGTGTAACAGAAAGTATCTTCGGACGTTCTACCGGTAGAGCCTAAGCCTGTCTTACCATATATAAAACACATATGTATGTATATTACATGAACGCAGACATAGATCTGCATATTTAAGCTGAGGTAGGCGGGTTGCCTGGACCCGTTACTGTCACATTGCTTCTGTGATGTGGAATCATGGTTCGTATTATTCTCTGAGCGATGGTAGGTCTTTAACACCATGTATATGATAATACCTTATTTTCCTATGTTCGAATGTAGAGGTTAAAGTTGAACGGAGACAGCTTTTGATAGAATAAAGTTGGTTTTTCATTGGAAATATTTAATTATGGTTGACTTAATGTGTTTTTAATGATTCAAGATTTAGTAGAAAGCATCAGAAGCAAACAGAATGCTTTTAAACCTAAGAGGCTGCTCATGTGTTAGTATTGTTGAAGTTCATTGCACTTCAGCCCTGCAGGGAAAAGTCAGGTTCCAACGCTACACTTTATTTTTATGAGCAGAATTATAGTTTGTGTTTACTAAGACATTGGACCTCCCAATTCCGTATGTGTAGATTGACCACATGTCTGGACTTACTCTCCTTCGGCTTGCGGAGATCAGATAGTACCAGGAAGAGGCAGGGGTGCCAAGAACACAGTGTGCAGATGTGGGGGTGACGCTGCAGTCCTGTGTGCTTGACCCGCCGAGTAAGGCCAGCTGTTCATGTGTTTCATGTCTAGGTTTGGAATCCACCCAGTTGCAGGCCGAATGCCTGGGCAGCTTAATGTGCTGCTGGCGGAGGCTGGCGTGCCGTACGACATTGTGCTGGAGATGGACGAAATCAACCACGATTTTCCAGGTGGGTGATGAGGAGGTTTAAATATTTGTAGTGTGAATACAGTGATGCAAGAACATAAATTGTAGAACCAGTAATGATCCCTCCATCAATGAAGGGTAATCTAGCAATTAAAATGAAGCGAAAGGGCCGGCCAATTAGCTCAGTGGATTAAAGAGCTTGCAAGCAGTCCCAGGGGCCAGCGGTTCAATTCCCAGGCCTGCTGTGCGGGGGCCCCACCCCTGGGGCATGCTGAGAGGGCAATTGAGACTGGGCATGGTGGCGCATGCCTGCAATCCCAGTTCTTGGGAGGCTATAAACAGGTGGATCACTATGAGTCCAATCTAGTAGTGAGACCCTGAGCACCCTGTAGACCCTTCCCTAAAATAAGAAAAAGAAAAAATAAGTGAAAGACAAGACTGAATAAGGTGGAAAGGACTGGGGAGTCGCCCTGCTAACACCTGTAGCTCTGTGAATGGCTGCAAGATGGCGAGGGTGTCGGGTGTAGATGGAGTTCTTAGGTGAATAAGACAAGCCCTGGGCAGACTTGGCTTGGAACCTAGGTCCCGACACGCAGGAGCTTGGCATCTGGAGCTAGGCAGACTTCTCATCTGCGGAGGTGCTGCTGGTGGTGATTGACTCCTCCTCCTCCTCCTCCTCCTCTTCTTTCTTCTTCCTTCCTTCTTCTTTGCATTTGGTACAGGGTCTCACTATGCAGCTTGGACTCAGTGATCCATCTGTTTTCAGCCTCTCCAGCACTGGGATTATAGGCCTGCACCACCATACCCAGACTCAGTGGTGGCTTTAGGATGCCTAGGGGTGGGGCTGGTGTAGCCTGTGGTTCTGGGACTGAACCCAGGTCCCTGTGCTCGCCTACACAGGTGCTTAATCCACTGAGCTAGCTCTCGTGCCCTAGGCTTGACAATCAAGATTTTTGTGGTTTTCCATTGAACCAGTTCATGATCAGTGAAGTAATTTTCTTTTTTTTGTCTTTTTGAGACAGGGTCTCGCTATGCAGTTCAGCCTGGCCTTGAGCTCACTTTTGTAGCCCAGGCTGGTCTCAAACTTGCACTGATCCTCCTGCTTCAGCCTCCCAAGTTTCTTTTTTTTTTTTAAGGTACTAGGACTTCACAACATAAGGTGCTGTAGTTGCTAGCTGTCATTGAGTAGATGGCCCAGAGAGATGACATTTGGCCCAAGATCAAATTTATTAAAATTAGACCAGTTCTCTTTGGCAAGTATCCATTGTGAACTTGAAAAACATTGTTTATTAGGAAAAAAAAATAATAAAATCGTGTGTATATGTAGAAGCACATGACACTTTTGGCAACATCCTAAGCTAGTTTAAATTATAGGCCTTACAGGGCTGGTGAGATGGCTTAGCGGTCTAAAGTGCGTGCTTGGGGAAGTTTAGGCCACCGCTCAGGGACTGCGGCTAGATCCCAGGCCCCACGTGCTGCGCCACCCGCCACCCCCCAGGGAAGGCTGAGCCGGCATTAACACAAACAAATATGTGATGTGGTTGAAGAAAATAAACTTTTTTTTAAAAAAAATTATAGGCCTTACAAAGAGAGAATTGAGTTCATTTTAATTTTATGTCCCTTTTTACATTTCACTGTTGCTCAGTTATATGTAGAAGCAGCCAGTTTCAGGAATTATGGGTACGTCTGCAATACAGTACAGACTTTTTAGACTATTGTCATTTAGACATTAGATTGCATCTTAATTGGTCATTTAAAAAGTAATGGGTGCAGATCTTTAAAACCATGTGACTAGCAAGATCATTTGAGGGGTGCTAGGAGAATTAGAAAGTCAGCGTCAGCAGATCCGTCGGTGTGGGTGTGATGAAGCAGGCTCTAGGCAGGACGGGCAGCCCATGGGCCGGTGAGGCCTCTACAGCCGTCTCTTAGACCCAAGGCCGGGCCCTGGCTGGCTCCCTCCTCGCTAGACGTCTGCGCAGGGCCTGCGCGGTGAGCCTCCGGGAGGTGGCAGCTGTTGCCATTGTTGTTGTCCCACCGTCCAGTTGCTGGGGTTTGCCCGGGAAGAAGTCAGAGTAACCTCCGTGCATGTTGTACTTTTTCCTTTTCTCATTAGATACCGATTTGGTCCTGGTGATCGGCGCTAACGACACAGTTAACTCAGCAGCTCAAGAAGACCCCAATTCTATCATTGCGGGCATGCCAGTCCTTGAGGTGTGGAAGTCAAAGCAGGTGAGGCCTAGGTGGGCGTTCCCTTTGGTCCCCAGCGGTCGCTCAGCACCTGCACGCTGCCCACCTTTGCTCCCTTGAGGAGAAACAGTGCCGCCTTCTGGGAAGCACAGGAGTGAGAGTGTGTGCAGGGCGGATGCCCTGAGGGAACACCTCAGCGTGTAGGACCCGATGGGGCCGTGGGGACGGATTAACAGTCACAGCTGAAGGAGACAGCTGCTGGCTCGGGGCTGAGCGTGGCCGAGTTCCAGCTGCAGTCCACTGAGCAGATGGCTTTCCTCGGGGACAGTGGCTGAGGATAGTGACCTTCAGACACAAAGAGGAGCACATGTTAGCTTTTTGGACAGGAAATTTATATGTTGTTATGAAGTCTATCAGAAAGGTGATTTAGAAGACAATAACATGGGAAAAAAGGAAAATGTTGCTTATACACATTGCTAGGGAAGAGCTAGTTGCTAGATTTTAGGGAGGTCAGCGGCTTATAGATTTTCCTCTGCCTTTGCGAGACCACACCCTTCCTACTCCCAAGTGACGCCTGCCTTTGAAGAACTACGTCGATGGATGTGTGCTTGCTCTTTAATTTTGTGTTCTTTTATTGTACACCTGTAAGTCTGAAATTTGGTATTTGGGATGAGAGAGAGAGCAAGTGAGAAGCGTCCCTGCCCACTCGTCTAGGAGACAGGGCAGCCGTGGTCAGTGCCTGGCGCTGTGGGCGCTGCTGTGCTGCCGTGTGACGCAGCACGGGGCTAAGTCCCTGCTGCCTCTGGTCCTGTAGATCTGATGCTGTGTCCTGCACACAGAGGCTATCCGTCTTGGTACGAGCCGACTTGACGCTCAGCGGGTGACGGCACGCACGGGTGCTGTCGTGAGCGGCGGTGACACCTCTGTGTCGTGGGTGGACGTGCCCTTCCTGGTGGGCTGTAGGGCCATCCTGTTGGTCACTGAACTCCATACCTGAGAGAAGCTGGACTATGTTTCATCCTGGAACTTTTTGATATGTTTTACTCAACCACACTTACTTTAGGATTTGTACCAAGAGCTTATGCGTTAGGTTCATTTTCTTTGGCTTATTCATAGGTGAATAAGCGAAAGGTGCTATTTTTCTTACTAGAAAATGTTACTTATAGTCTTTATAGAGAAAAAGCACCAAAAAGAAAGTCACTGCAGAGAAGTCACTAGACAGGCTATTGTTAACGTACCTTCTGTGAGTGGTTTGAGTATGATTACTCTTTAATGAAATCTTTAAAAATTAACATTGATACAATGCAAAAGTATGTTTAATTTTTTTTTTTTTTTTTTTTTGGCGGAACCAGGGATTGAATTCAGGCCCTTGTGCTTGCCAGGCAAGCGCTTATTCTCCTAAGCTATCTCCCCAGCCCCCAAAAATACATTTAAAATTAGTCCTGGTATGTTTTAAAAGACTTGGTACTGAGGAATTAGTAGTGTTATGTCTTTGTGCAAAGTTGGTGGGGAGATTCTCGAGTGTTCTTGCATATAACTGGGTGAATATAGAGAAAGCACAGTGCGCTTTGAAAGGCTAAAAGAAAAGCGTTTAGATATTTTCACCACAAGCGTATACGTGTTTGAGGAGGTGGATATGTCTATATTATATGTATAATATTTTAATTAAAATATTGTACAATATACAAATTGTACATTGTACAAAACATCACCCAGTACCCTATAAATAGATATAATTTTTATATATCATAAAATAAATTTGAATGTAAAAAGAGAAATGTACAAAGTAAAAACAAAGCAAGCTGCAGACCCAACCTAGGTGTGCCTCCCCGGGCCTCATCAGGTCCCGTCTCTTGTACTCTGGTTCCCAGGTCATCGTCATGAAGAGGTCTTTGGGTGTCGGCTACGCTGCGGTGGACAATCCCATCTTCTACAAGCCCAACACTGCCATGCTGCTAGGCGATGCCAAGAAGACGTGTGACGCACTGCAGGCGAAAGTTAGGGAATCCTATGAGAAGTAGACGCAGCTGATGCCTGGCGTCCAGCGCAGCCACCTCTGCGGGGGCGGACGCGGCCGACGCGCATCTGCAGCACACTGCTTGGGAGAAAGAAGATTGAAGAGAGCCTAACAGGGAAATTTTTCAAGAGCAGTGATTGAAAAGGAAGATTGAAAATTCTAGATGTCTCTCTGTGCATATTTCTTTTTTAATCTGTGAAGCAAAAGTATTTTGTAAAGGAGAAAAAACAACTTCATTTTAGATGTGGTCCTGTTGGGCTTTTAAATCATCCTTCAGTATCCAGGAATGCTTTCGGCAGGTGGATGTTCAGGGTCTCAGGCCTTGTGTTGTACTTGGTCTGAGAAGGACACGGGCGTAAGCACCGTAGGCCCCTGCCTTTGTGTCTTTAGCAAACACGACTCACTTGAACTTCCGTCAGCTCCTGTGCTGTCTCCTTGCCTTTTAGCAGTGGCCAAAAGTGATTGTTCCTGATCTGTTTCCATTTTTCAAATTGTACTTCAGATTCTAGATTTCCTGGGTATATTTTCTCACTTCTATTTTAATACATAAAAAGACTAGATAATCTTTCAACAATGACGGAAGCAAGTGATTTTCTTTGTATGTTCAGTGAGACATAAAACTTGAAAATATTAACTGTATTTTCGAAAACTCGATTTCCAGTTGGAGATCTTTTTAATTTCAATCAATTTATAATGTGTAGTATTATATTAAATACGTGAGTGCCATTCAGCTATTTGATTAATAAAGCCAGTTTATCATGTTTTTGTATGACGTAGCAATTGTCTCTGGTAAAGAATGCTGACACTGACCACTCTGGCCTGGTATCAAAGCTGGGGGCCGACCTGCTCTGACATAGAGATGAAATTACTCTCTTGACTTTTCATAAGAATGGATTCTTTTCTCAAAGTACAACTTATTTTGACATCTGTATACTTAGGACGCTTGTGAGCAGTGGTGACTCCTTCTTGGTGGCTTCCTCCTTATGGCCCTAAGCACCACTAAAGCTCATGACCTGGGCAGGAGAAGTCCAGGCCTTGTGCCTGGGCTGAAAGCCCTAAATGTAGGTGAGTGACCCAGTTAGGGAGTCTGTCTCTCTGTTAATCAATTTGGTACGAGATTTCTTGGAACAATTACGAATTCATCCAGAATTACCTCTGACCCCGAAGAGAAGCTGGTGCCAAAGCTTTTCATTTAATTCCCATATACTAGTGTTGTGTTCACAGCACACAATGTTGGTTTGCTAACTGCTGATTTCTGATTTCGCTGTGGCTGAGCGTAAGGGGTGTGTGCTTGTCAAAGCAAGAATGATTTCTTTCAAATTTAGCATCACTGATGCAATCTTGTGGTGGATCAGGGCTTCCAAGTGACTCCAGGACTGAAGAGTTCTCTGGAAGCTTTGTGGGGGAGCTGGCGGGTCACCTCTCCACGTCTTTTCCCTCTCACGCAGTAACTGCAGGTATGTCTGGGAGGTGGCAGCTTGAATTCTGGACAGAGTTAAACCACAGTTAAACCACAAAAGCCATACTTGGATTTATTAACTTCTAAAGCTTTACATATATATAATTTTGTGTAGTATGATCTAATTCCTTTAAGCTTGCCAATCCATGGACATCTGATTGTGTTAATTGAATTGAAAATTCATGTTCCAGTTGGTCTTATTTAACTTTATTGGTTAGGACATGTAAAAGATCTGTAGACATAAAATTTGTTAACAGTATAAGCAGTTTGTTGCTCTTGGTTTATCAAGTATAGCAAGATCTGAAAACAACAAAAAATGGATTTTCACATCCCACTTCATTCTTCTTTTTCCGATACTTCACACAACGGGTAGATATGACTTATTTTTATATTCACTATGTATCACCTGTCTTGTTACAACAAGCTTCTTTTTTTCTGTACATTTAGTTCTTAATTTTGATCTTGATCGGCGCTGTCTGCAGCCCATCCTGGTCCTGTGCGCCGCGCAGAATGCACCCCGATCTTTGCCCCTCTCTCCTGTCCCCCTCCTCTTGCGGCTGCCTTCCCTTGGCGAGAGGCCTGAGGCCGTGGCTCCTGCTGTGTTGTTCTTTGGTTGACTTTCATGCTGCGTTTCCTGTGTAAGAGAGAGAGTGGGGTATTTAGGCTGGTTTCACTTACTTCACTTAACATTAATGTTTCCAATTGCATTTTTTTTCTTGCTTTTACAAATGACTCAAGTGTGTCTCTCTTTATAGCAGAATAGTACTCCATTGTGTGTAAGTTGCTAACCACGTAGGTCACTTACAAGATTTAGCTGTAATTTAGTTAAATTTTAGCTGATTTAGCTGAAATGTGTTGCTATAAATGAGTTAATATATATCATTTTAATATGACATTTTTAATTCCTTGGGCAAGACTGCTAGAAAGGGAATAGTTAGGAGTATTCTGTTCATTCTCTCAAAAGCGTGTGGCCTGGACAATGCTAGCAAAGCTGTTAGAACAAAATTCCTTTTGTTGTCGTTTTCTTTAAATGTATTAGGTTGTTGCAGGGTCTCACTACGCAGCTTGGACTCGTGGTGATCCTCCTGCTTTCAGCTTCCCTAGGGCTGGGATTATAGGTGTGCGTCACTATGCCTGGACTCTTGCCGGCTGTGGTGCCGGGGATTGAGCCTCGGTCCCTGCCCTTGTCTAAGCAGGCATTGTAGTCCACTGAGCTGTCTCGCTGGCCCTAGAGCAAACTTCCTGAAGCCAGGTGCTTTGCATATGAAAGATGCTTGGCTGGTTCAAGATTCTGGTAGCTGGAAGGCCTGATGGCGTGGTCCTGGCTGGCATCCGTGTGCGTCAGGACTGCCATGTGCAGGAGGAAGGGTGCACATTTGGGTAAAGAAGCGAGAGTGGGAGGATGAGACTCACTGCCTTGTAGCAACGTGCTCCCGAGAGGAGCAACCCGCTGCTCAGAGACTTGGCTCAGTTCCTCCAAAGAGCACCGATCCATTCACGAGGGGGGACGTAATTGCCACTTACTAAATGGCTCGGAAGACACGCAGCACTGCCACCTGGGGACCGGGCTTCCAGCACATGAATCTTTGGGTGGCAAAGCACACGCTGTACCCTACAGACCGCTAAAATATTATCCTTACCTGGTGAAATGTCGAAGCTTTGCTTCTTAGGCCTTGTGATCTGCCGTGCTCACGTGCATACCCCGTGGCAGGAAACTCTGAAGGGCTGATCACATCTCATAAGAACCTGCACAAGAACTTCAGCAGTGCTCGAGGAAGAGTTAAGAAGGGCTGCGGAGCTAGGAGGCGCATTGTGAGGGAGGTTAATGCGGTGTGTCATTTGTTATCGTGCGTTTTAACACTCGCCATTGATTTTGATCACTCATTGCAAGTCTTTGAAGTTAAAACATTCTAGTGCTGGAAAGTTGGATAACTCTTAGATATCCTACAAACAATAGCTCAGCTATCTAATTTATACTCTTGCCAGTAATTGAGAGTCTTTGCTAGCGAATACTATTTTTTAGATCAGAAAGGTTAAAAGATTATCCACCCATCAGAACTACCCAAACGAAAAGCTTTCACTCTAGTGACAGCAACTTGCATAATCTGGCTGGTCTTTAGATTCTCAAAGGAAAAAAGAATGAAGTTAATCAACAAAGGGTAAACAAAATTTTCTAAGTGAAACTTTCGAAGTGATGGTTCAGGGGAGTAGTAGAAACAGTGAATCTGAAAGTACTCAAATCCTGTTGTTCTTTCATCTCTTAGAAGTACATACTGGGCTAAGGAACTTTCGCTATTCAGTAATTATGCATGTTTAACATTGCATATAATTAGAAATGAAAATATTTTGGATGCTGGCAATGCAGTGGCGAGAGTAAATAAAGCTGACAGATCTCAGAGTCTTTCATGATTGAAAGATTGTTAAGAGCACATGGATCAGATGTAGTGTATTTGAAGAAATTTGGGGAAATCATACTGTCTAGGTAGACAAGCTCAGGTATTGATTATGGCGAGGTTTATAGATTGGAGCCCCAAGCGAAGGGCGCCGTCTGCCACGCTGACTGTCAGGACCTGTCAGGATGCCTTTTTCGTTTAAAGTATTTTTGTTTTATATCTTGCCAAATACTTCTACC
>PVKN010044903.1:0-10022 GCA_004027915.1 Capromys pilorides
CAGAATCCAAACAAAGCAAAAGAGAAAGATGTAAGCAGAATTCCTTCCAATGTAATTAGAAAGGACTTAATAAGGTCTCTTTTTTCTTTTTTCTTTCTTTCTTTCTTTTTTTTTTTTTACCATGGATCAGACTGAGGACCTTGCACTTGCCAGGCAGGCCCTTATGCCACTGAGCTATCTCCCCAACCCTCTTTGGTCTTCTCGATGGGGAAATAGGTGAAAGACTCTGACCTTTCATTTGGACATCTCTCCATTTTTTTTTTTAATTTTTATTTATTTATTTGTTTGCTTGTTGTGTTTGTTTGTTTCTTTCTTTATTTATTTTGTGGCTGGCCCAGCCTGCCCTGGTGGTGGGGCTGGTGCAGCATGTGGTGCTGGGGATTGAACCGCAGTCCCTGTAGTTTCCTGAGCTTTACTAAGCAGGCGCTTTAGACCACTGAACCATCTCACCAGCCCTCTCTCTCCATTTTTTAAATACTCATACCCTTCAGTATAATTTTTAAACTTCTGAGTCAGGCGTGGTGGTGCAGGCCTGTGATGCCAGCACTTGGGAGGCTGAGGCAGGAGGATTGGTGCAAGTTTGAGACCAACCTGGGCTACAAAGTGAGCTCAAGGTCAGCCTTAACTGCACAGCGAGACTCTGTCTCAAAAAGACAAAAAAAAAAAAAAAAAAACTTCTGTATGCATAGATTCTACATTGTTTGTTGGACTTATGACGATTACGTGTTTTTCTTTAATATTAACATGGACATTTGTTTTACTACAGTTTCCTGGAACCTTTCTAATTTCAGTGGCGTTTTAGGTTTTTCATCTCTATGCTTAACATTCTCTTCTGCTTGTAATACTTTTGTTCTTTACAGAGATTTTCTCAGAATAAAACATTTGCTGAAAATATGTAACAAGAATGTCATTGCCTCTGTTAACTGAGTTTTGAAAATTCAGCTTATTTCTAAATGTGAATAGTGTGCCAGAATTCTCTTTCTGTTTACTAAACTTTGTAAATCAGCTTTTGCATCTGCCGTTATCATTTTTATTATTCTTTAATGGATACATACATATGACCCTTCTAAGGATTAAAGAAATACGAAACCAACCCCAAACAGAAACAAACAAATAGCAGAGAGCAAGCGGGGAGGTGCTGGTTGACTCTTCCTGGTCCCACTCGGCTTTGTTTCTCCTTCAGTCTTATCGCTGCAAAGGAGATGACAGAGCCAGCAGGCCAGGAAAGCTGCAAACGTGCCTGGAGTGTCAGCTCTCTCTCTCTCTCTCTCTCTCTCTCTCTCTCTCTCTCTTATTTTTTTAGTTTTGCGGGACTGGGGTTCAAACTCATGACCTTACACTTGCCAGCCAAGCACTTGTGCCACAGAGCTATCTCCCTGGCCCGTTGTCAGCTCTCTCTTGCTAAGCTGTGCAAGGTTTTCCGTTTTGCAAGGGCTGTAATCCAAAGCCCACAATTTTATTTCATTTTATTTTATGAGCCATAGGGTCTTTCTGTTTTGCTCAGCCTGGCTCCAAACTCATAGGCTCAAATTCTACTCCTGCCTCAACTAGGAAAGAGTGGGGCTCGGCCACAATTTAAGTGACCCCCATTTTACTTTAAACTATGCAAGTGACACGTCAGATGAAAGAAATTGAAAACATTTAAAAGCACAAAATTTTAAAATTCCTTTTACCCATAACTATCATATCCCCATATAAGCTCTGTCATCTGTGGGTTTCTCCACAAAGACCTGAGACAAAGGCTCATGGGAAGGACCTTTGCTTTTGGGAAGTGCCTTTAGAACATGGACATTGGATAGGGGCTAGAGGAAAGGAAGCCACCTAGGAGGGAAAGACAGTTTTCAAAAGTGCTTTAGCAGGGCCTGGGGATATAGCTCGGTAGCACAGAGCCTGACTGGCAAGCGCAAGGTCCTGAGCTCGATTCTTGGTACCAAAACCAAAGAGATACTTTATCAAGGACCTCAGTCTGCACAGCAGTAACAGGAGGAAAAATGCTGGTCGGGGAGAGGGGAGGCTCCAGTACTGTCTAATTTAAGCCCTCCTAGTGGTTTGATAGTTATTTGTCATGTGTGAGTGCACGTGCGTGTGTGCATGCACGCCTGCGCGTGTGCACACACACACACACACACATACACGCACACACAGAGTTCTGAATTTAAGAAAATGGCATCATACCAAACATACTCTGTCTCCTCAACCTTTTTTGTGTTTATCTGACAAGAAGTGGTAAGCGTTTTCCATGTCAGCAAATATGACTTGAGTATTTTATTTATCTTCCACTGTCATACATCTAGACCATTGCTAATTTCATGCTGCTATAAGCAGGGCCATAATGTAAATTGTGTGCCTATATCTTTATAGACATATGTGACAAATTCCTTGAAGTAGAATTACTGTGTTAGAAGACATGTCTTTTCACAGACTTTTAAAAAACAAATTGTCTAACCTTCAGTGTCTGTATTGACAAAGCCCATACTTTATGATCTCTTGAAATCCTTTCTAATTACATTATTCTATAATTTTCTCATTCTAATACAAATGTCAATGGTTCTTATAGAATTAGAGTAAACTGTAATAAATAGATAGGTTGTTTATGACTGTATGTCCAATAACTCTTAACTAGCATGTACTTTTGAAAATTAGACAGAAGTATTTTCCTTTAATAACTCGATATGAAGAAATAACATTTTTTCAGAGGTATGACCCAGCGAATAAATTCATATTAGCCTGAAAGTCAATATAATTTTAGACCTTAAAAATTAAATAATAAGGGGCTGGGGAGATCTCTCTGTGGCACAAGTGTCTGCCCGGCAAGTGCAAGGTCGTGAGTTTGAACCCCAGTCCTGCAAAAGTAAATAAATAAAAATAAATAAATAAATAATATATTCCTATGACTGCTGTTAATCATCAGCCATAAAGTTATTATTCTCACATCTTTGCTTTTTTATGCTTGTTAGAATCATTATTTTTTATATTTTAAAGAATACAAAGTAGTTAAAAAAAAAGCATCAGAAACAATGCAAAATTTCACTGGAAGAAGTAATACAAGTTCAATAATGGTTGCTGTACTACATGGCGTTATCTTCAAATTAGCTGCTTAGGTTACCAGATATAAATATGCAAAATCACATCTTTAGATCTATGAACTTTTAAGGAGGAAAGGTTTGTTCTAGTTCATAATTTTAGAGGTTCCAGCCCAATCAGCTGGCCCTGCTGTTGTGGGCCTATGGCAGGCCAGTGTCCCATGGCAGGAGCACACGGTAGAACAGAGACCCTTCTATCAGTCAGAAATCTGAAGGAAGGAATTTGAGGGTTCCCCAAATCCCCCATGGGGGAACCATGCTGTTAAAGACCTGAAGACCTTTCACAGCTCTCTACCTCCCAAAGATATCAGGTTTCCCAATAGTACTGCCCTGAGGCCCAAGCTCTTTTTGCTGGACCGGGGTTTGAACTCACAATCTTGTACTTGCCAGGCAGGCACTTGTGCCACAGAGCTATCTTCCCAACTCCTCAAGCTCTTAACCAATGGGCTTTTGGGGAGTATTTAAGATTCTTGCTCCAGTTTGTGGGCTAGAGATCTTTCAAGGTATGTTTCTTCCACTGCAAAACTGAGATAATGTCTATTTTATAAGATGATATTGGGGCTGGGGAGATAGCTCAATGGCATAAGTGCCTGCCTGGCAAGTGAAAGGTCCTGAGTTTGATCCCTGGTACTGCAAAAACGAACAAACAGACAAACAAATAAAAGATGATATCTATCATAACATTTTATTATCAATCACCAGGCTTAAATATGGTAATGTGTGTAAAGCAGACAAAGTACATTAAATGGCCAGTCAGTACGGGCTCTGGTCAGATCACAAAGGTTTTTATGCATTCTGTACATGAGCACTTCCTGAATCCCTGTGCTGTCCGTCAACTAGGTACGACAGGATTTTGTGAGCTGTGTCTGAGCCCCACTAATTTTGAATGTTAATGAAAACAGATGGTGGGGAGAGGGGGAAGAGCAAAGTAATTAGAATAAAAACCAACTTCAGCTATTTTCGTAGAGTATGTGTTGAGCTCCTTAGTTTACATTATAATCACTTAGGACCCCCCCATCTTCATTTATTCATCATTTATGAACTAGAAACATAATGTAAACTCCACATTTTTCCATAGGAAATGTATTATGTAAATTAATTACTTCTCTCAACACTTTATTAAGTTAGAAAACTGATAAAAACAACATAACTAGGGGCTGCGGAGATAGCTCCTTGGCACAAGTGCCTGCCTGGCAAGTGCAAGGTTGTGAGTTTGAACCCTGGTCCTGAAAAAAAAAAAACAAAAAACACATAAGTGGGCTAGCAAGATAGCTCAGGGTCTAAAACACCTGCTGAGGGAGCCCAGTGAGGTAGCTCAGTGGTCTAAAGTGCCTGCTTAGGCAAGCTTAGGCAGCCACACGGACTGCGGTTCGATCCCTGGCACCACATGCTGCACCAGCCCCACCCTCAGGGCAGGCTGAGCCAGCCAGAACACAAATAAATAAATAAATGAGGTTTAAAAAAAAAAAAAAAAAAAAAAAAACTTTAAAAAAAAAAAAAAAAGCACCTGCTTAGGCAATTGCAAGGACCGCAATTCGATCCCTGGCACCACATGCTTTGTCAGCCCCACCCTCAGGGTAGGTTGAACTAGCCATAACATAAATAAATAAATGAAGTTTAAATTAAAAAACAGACAAACCCAACATAACTTTTGGGGAAAGCACTGATGATATGGAACATATCACAAGCTTTCATATCGCTCTTGCACTAGGGCCGTGCCAATATTCTCTGTGGTGTTCAAATTTTTGTATATATGCTGCCAAGATGAACATAGGAAACTTGCTTTAATGTAAAATCTGGGGTACATGCTTACGAATTTCAGAGGCAGAATTCAGCAGGCCCTCAAGAATCTACATTTTTTTTGGCTGGACCAAGGTTTGAACTCACAACCTTGTGCTTGTCAGGCAGGCACTTGTGCCATGGAGCTATCTCCCTGGCTCCAAGAACCTACATTTTTCTGAAACTCTAGGTCATTTCAGGTAAAGTGGCTGGAACAATCTTTGAAAAATATGCCTTGAGAAAGATTGCTTTGGTGCCTGCTTTGAGAACCCCCTGTTTGGTCCTCTGGTGATACAAAGGAAAATCAGCACATCCTTCCGAAGAGGAAAGGCTTAAGACAATGAACAGAACTAAGGAGATAGCTTGGCAGTCTAAATGCCTGTCTTGCAAGCGTAAGGACATGGGTTTGATCCCTGGTACCACGTGATATGCTATCCCTAGAAACCTACGTGCTCCATGCTGTTCCCAAACCCGCCCCCCCCACCAGTGCTGGGGAGGCTGAGACAGGAGGATCATTAGGAGTCCAAACTGTTGTGAGACCCTGTGCCAAATAAAGAAATAAAATATTTTAAAAAGTAAATTTAAAAAAAGACAATGAAGGCTGGCCAAGTAGCTCAGCAGATTAAAGCGCCTGCAAGTAGGCACAGGGGCCTGCTATGCCAGCCCTGCCCCCAGAGCTCGCTGAGAAGGCAATTGAGACTGGACATGGTGGCACGAGCCTGTAATCCCAGCTCTTGTGAGGCTGTAAATAGGCGGATCACTAGGAGTCTGATCTAGTATTGAGACCCTGAACACTATGTAGACCCTTCCCTAAAATACAATCAATCAATCAATCAATCAATAAATAAATAAACAAATAAATAAAATTTAAAAAGACAATGAACAGCTAACTTGATTAGCAAAGTAAAGTAAAAGATAATTTTCATTGTGAAGTGAAATTTTGGCAATGTGCTTCTTTATGGAAATGTTCCTTTGTTCTTAATATGAATTTAGGTTATTATGAATCTATGAATCACTTGCTTCCTAACAAGTTACAAAATACGTAGTTCTGCCAGAAAGCTGGAACAAGATGTCCAGGTTCTCTACATGGATATGAAGACAACACAGGGTGGAGCTGAAAGTGCCATAACCCAGCACATGTAGTTCTGTGGATGGTTCCTTCTTAGCGTTATTTCAGACAAAATGTTTCCACATGTGGAGAAGATTCCAGTGTCTTGAATTCTGATGTGTTGTCGTTTTAGTGATGGGGGGTGGATCTTCTTGAAGGTAAGGGCTTTGCAGACAGTTAACAATCTGGAAGCAGATCTTGAATTACAAAATCTTTGTTCAAGAAATATCTAGAGCTTGGATTCTGGGAGCAGTGGTCCTACAGTGGTCTTGTCAAGGATGGACTGGCTACTTCAAAATAGTGGACTCAGTCCAGAGACTAATGAGTTGGATTTAATAGTCCATGCCTCTTGGAAGTGTTCTTTTTATGACAGTACTGGCAGTTAAATCCACCTAGAATTGAAGATTTTTGCCATTAGTTGGCCTTTTACTTGTTTCTTTTTATTATCCAATCCTTCAGTAAATATGGCATATTGAGTAGGTCTTTCTTTCTTTCTTTCTTTCTTTCTTTCTTTCTTTCTTTCTTTCTTTCTTTCTGTACTTAGTACAGAGTCTACAGGGTCTCACTACATAGGTCGGACTCAGTGATCTGTCCATTTTCAGCCTTCCAAGAGCTGGGATTCCAGGCATGCACTGCCATGCCCAGTCTCAATTGCTATCTCAGGGAGCCCCGTGGGTGGGATGGCATGGTATGCTGGAGATTGAACCCCAGCCCCTGCACTCTGCCTAACCAGATGCTTTAGTCTGCTGAGCTATCTGTCCGGCCCTATTGAGTAGATTTTTCTATTTCACAAATGTTGAGTACCTGCCATCTTCAAGGGATATCAGCAAGCCTGGTAGACAACTATTCTACCTTCATGTGCTTTCATCCAAACTTTAGCTTCTAATGTATGCAGGGAATGAAGAAATGAACTATAATCCCAAGTTGAATCTGCTTCCACGAAGAAGGCTGCTTGCAATGTCTGCTCTCCTTCTCAGTCTCTGGCGGCGTCTGCTTTTGCTTTGGAGAGGTCTGAGTACTTAATCGATCTTGAGACTAGCCCTGATGGTCTGATGTGCCCTGCTGTACCAAAGCCTTTTTAATTTGGGCCTACTAAGTACGAATTTTTATTAATTCCCTGTAGAATTTACATGTGCAGCTTGAACTCTAAACAACAAAAAAAGAAATTCAGTGCTTTTCAGCTTCTACTGGAAACATGATTAGAAGCTACCTGGTCAGTTTTGATGAAAATGAGAATTGTTCATAATTAACAGTTACTTTTTTGGCATTCAAAAACAGCAGTCTCTTTCCACTTTCTAAGCAAGCTCGTGTCACTTAACATCTTATTTTAATTTAAGAAAAATTTCTTCCCACTACAGAAATAATATACACACTATTATTAAAATCTGAAAAATAAAAATAAAGAGTAGGGAAAATATAATAGTCTGACTTACATTGTGATATATATTTCTTAATGTATTCAGTTTTACATAGTTGGAATTACATGTTATACATAAAATTGCATATGCTGATTTCTTTCAAAATCTGTTTTAGAAATAACTGTTAACCATATGATTTTTTTAAAATTTTATTTTATTTTCTTAAACCTCATGTATTTGTTTGTGTTATGGCTGGCTCAGCGTTCCCTGGGGGTGGGGGTGGGGCGGCGCTGCATGTGGTGCCTGGGATCGAGCTGCGGTCCCTGCGGTGGCCTAAACTTTACAACACACTCACTTTAGACCGCTGAGCCATCTCACCAGCCCGTGTTAACCATATGAAGCAGGGAAAATATCTCTTGGAAATTCATTCCCCAGAGAAACTATTCTTCCTTTAATACTTTGATACACGTCTCTGTCCTTCCCTCTTCTCCACCCTCTTTTCTCTGTTATCTTCCTCTTCAAAGGTGTTGGGTTAAGATGTTGTTAACAGAAGAGTCTATGCATATCTTGTTAGAAAGACAATATGAAGAAGCGCAGAGAAACGTCGTAGGTGCCACATAGGCATCAAAAGTCTTTCTCAATTAAACCTTAATGTCTTACGACTCTCTGTGTGACTTTCAAAGGTTCAGCAAACCATCATTTGTGTTCCAGGGCAGAAAGAAAAGGTAGCGCATTATGCATAGTGCATTATGCTGCACTAGGTCATCCTGCTTTTGTGCAGGGAGAATATCTTTGACAAATAATTCTTCTGGTTCAATTTCTTAACAGAGTGACTGCTGTAGCTATTAATAGCCAGTGCGTAATACTATTCATTACTTTTTAAAATGGCCATTAAGCATGAAAAAGATTTCCTCTGGATAGAGTTGAAGGATGTGGCTCAGCGAGCCCATTTCCTGACACTGGGAAGTAGAGAGAACTACAGAGAAGGGACCGAGACCAATCGAGCACAGGGGGGCCATGCTTGGCACATGTACACAAATAGTCCCCGTTAAGAGAACTTGATTTCAGGCCTCAACTGGAGTAGCTGGGGACTCCTCTGGCCCTTGAGCCGCAACATCCTCCTCTTAGAGTTCTTAATTTTCATTATCTTAGTCATCTGAATATTTTTTTTTTTTGGAAATTTCCTGAGTAGAATACAGGGATGATTTACCTTCTGAGACATCATGTTCTTGAGAGTGAATACTGGTGCCTTCATGAGCTGAGCATCCTAGCCTGAAAATTCAAATTTGGAGACAGTCCACAATCCGCAGCATTTTAACATGGACGTGATGCCACAAGTAGAAAACTCCACTTCTGGAGATATCAATCTATCTGTCTGTCTGTCTGTCTGTCTGTCTGTCTGTCTGTCTGTCTATCTGAATTTAATGCTTATACTTTTTTTTTCGTACCAGGGATTGAATTTACAACCTTGTGCTTGCAAGGAAGGTGCTTTGCCACTGTGCTATATCCCTGGTGCCCATGTTTGTACTTGAACTCAATCTTTGTTATGAGACAATGAGCTATCTCATTATTTATTTATTTTTTGTTCTGTTTTGCAATATCAGGGATTGAACTCAGGACCCTGTGCTTGCTAGGCAAGTGTTTAATCTACTGAGCTGTCTCCCTTGCTGTTATATCATTATTTAGATGCAAAAATATAAATTATAAAATGGTAAAAAAACTTCTGGAGATTATCTATGTATCTACCATCTATCTATCTATCATCTTCTATTTTTTACATTTTTTTTTTTAAATTTTATTTATTTATTTGTTTGCTTGTTGTGTTTGTTTGTTTCTTTATTTATTCATTTTGTGGCTGGCTCAGCCTGCCCTGGTGGTGGCGCTGGCGCAGCATGTGGTGCCGGGGATCGAACTGCAGTCCCCGCAGTTGCCTGAGCCCTCCTAAGCAGGTGCTTTAGACCACTGAACCATCTCGCTGGCCCTATTATCTTCTATTTATCTATCATGTTCTATCTATCTGAGTCCACTAAAAGTGTATACACAACTCAGGAAAATAAAAACATTATATGTCTAAAATCTAATGACCAACACTTTGAGCACCTCTTGTAATTGTAGAGGCCAAAGGTAACTTGTATAAATCTCATGACATCTCACTAAATTCAGTATTAAAATATTTATTCAATTATTTCTTTTCCTGAAGGTTAGTGTGCACACACTTTTGGTAGTCTCTCTCTTTTCATGTATATATGTGCTCCCCCTGTACCTATGTATATATATTCTGGTGATGTAGCACTTTTTGTAAAGCCTGTAGAAGTCTCCTGCTTCACTGTCTTCTGGAATTTTCTTTTGTAGAGCCCATGTCCAATGTACCCCCTTTGTCTTCTTTGCCTATGTGAGTTTTCTTTAATTTATTGATTTTCTAGTATATGCCTTATGTGGATATTGCTTATACAGACCTCCAAATACGTTTCTCTATATATGACCTGGCTTTTCCCTCTTCCTCTTGCAGCCCTTCCATGATTATGTCTGGGGCAGGAAGTCTATTACCATGGGGTAAGGAGGGCAGTGTTAAAGAAGTCTCCAGAGCCAGGCATGGTGGCACACGCCTGTAATCCCAGCACTTGGGAGGCTGAGGCAGGAGGATCAGTGTGAGTTCAAGACCAGCCTGAGCTATAAGAAAAAGAAGAAGAAGGA
>PVKN010044904.1:0-10022 GCA_004027915.1 Capromys pilorides
AATACCTTGTCTAAACAATATTAGTGCACAGCTCTCTTCTTTGTGAACTAAGAGGAAGTAACTGTATATCTGTAACCATGCCTGAAATATCTATCATTCTGGTCTTCGAATTATGCACCGCTTCTAATGGCATATCAATTATTGCTATACTCTCTCTCAAGTAAATGTTTGTTTAGAAATAAAAGAAAGAAAAAAGGAAAGGAAGAACGGCAGGAAGGAAGGAAGGAAGGAATGAAGAAAGAAAGGGAAAGAAAGATGATAATAAAAGAGAATATGAAGCAAGGAAAAAAGCCACAGAAGTGTACTGCTACAATTTTCTAAATGGTTACATTCCTAAATCTCTGTGTAACAATGTGTAATTGGTTTTTTATCCACTCCCTATAGGGATTTAAAGTTTAGAAATCAACAATTGATGGAAAATATCTGTTTCATGCTATGTCCAAAGTGTTTGATATTTAGAAAGATAGTGATGTTAAGCTCATGTGCGTATGTTATAGGGAATAATATCATTAAGCTTCTCTTCTAGAGGGTTAATAACTTAAGTTGGAATACCAAATAATTAGAGAAAAAGAAGGGATACAAGAATAGCCAATATGTTGGCTCTAGCCCTTCAAGGTCAGTGAGAACACAGGACATAAAAGAACCTGTACTATACCAACATATAACTCAGTGGAGTCACAAATTTCCTGTTCAAGGAGATTATGGAGCCCCAGAGGAAAGTGATTGATGTTGTACAGTGTGCCTAAAGTGAGTCACCTAGAGAGAAAACATTCTCTCAGGCTTCCACAGAGAGCAAATTGGTCAAACAATGGCTATGAATCCTCCAGATAGCTGATACTGATAAATGTTCTGAAAACTGCAGTACATGGTTTCAGGGTAAATCCTGAGGGTATTTGACTGACCTTGTCAGATATAAAAGTTATTACTTTTTTTATAATGTAGGTCTTGCTTTATCTTGGTCTTAACCATCCAGCAGAAAAGTCTAATCATGAGGTATAAAAGGAAAGCCATATTAATATGCTGAGTTGTAAAAGGCTCAAGTCAACAACTTCCAATAATACCAGATGAGCTGATAACTCACTATTAGGGACTATTTGACTGTATATACAGCTACCTTCTCTTCGTGCAATGAAAAGAAAGATCTGTATTGATGATGTTTATGTGAGAAATCACATCTGCATCTTGTACTCTGAACAATGAAGACAACAGTATGCAATGTGTTAATTATTGTAAAAATAAAATAAAAACAAAGGTAGTATACATCTTATATGAAAATTTTCAACCATCCCTGTGGGAGAGCTGCACAAATGCAATAGGTAATTCAACTCACATATTAATATGTGGCAAACAGCTCACACAGGAAAGGATCAGGAAGTATGCATAGGAATAATGAAGCTCCAGAAAAAGCAGAGGGAGCAAGAGAAGCAACAGCATAATGGTGATGACCAGGACTAAGTTAGGAATCGTGCAACTGGGAAATGACTAGCTGTTCAGAAATAATTTTTAAAAATGAGCTCTGAAAATGTAAACAATAAGTGCCTTGAAAACGATAAAAATTAATGATGGGAAAATGGTCAAAAACAAATTGTGCAGGTGGTAGGATTATTTCAGGAGGAAAACCAGATCAGGAAGAGGCTTTATCTCTTGAATGTACTATAAATTTAATTTTAAGATGGCTTCCTTTTTTCTGAAGTTCTATAAACTCAATTAAAGTTAATGGGAGTTATGGGCAACATTTCTAAATCTCTGTGAGGCTAATTATTTAGAGCTAAATTGTGAAATAGAAACCATTTTCTCATTTAGTAATAAGCAAGATAGCACCCTTCTACATATCATGTTAGATTTAAGGAAAAAAAAATGTATGAAGATATGTCTTCTACAACAGATACTTTCAGCTGGATTAAAATGAGGAAAAATGTGAACTACTTCCTAGGCCTCACATTTTCCTTATAATACAACTGGCAACAATTTCTTAAAGTGATAGAATCTTTACGTGTGAATATCTTATCTTGGATATGTTATCTTTAGCAGGCAACTGCCACTTGAAAAGTCAAGAGGTGGTGAGAATGATTTTGGTGACCCTGAATACTTTTCTTATAAAAGTCTGTGACTTTGTTTTCAATTACCATTTTGGTTAATGAGAGCTCAATAAAGCACAGTCTTGGGTAACATTTTAATTGACCTCATATCGATTAAGGGAAGTTCTTCATTCATTCATTAAATATTTAATAGGAGTGTTAGTGTTCCCAGATCAGGGTCACAGTAGAAAAGACCTTCCAAAGCATCTGCTGAATGAATGAACACTTGCAGAAGGCTTTTGATTGGCTTTGATAACACAATGTTAGACGTTGGATATAATGTGAGATGATGTTTGATATAATGCCAGTACACACATAGGATTATCCAACACAAGCAAATCTCATCTTATTAATCTATTGTCTTACCTCTTTTTCTGGATACTGTCCTCAGAAACACACAAACAAAGTTTTATAGATTCCTTTTTAAGGTATAATACATGATGCTTTGCCAGGATTTTGTTTTGCTTTAAGCAAATTTAGGGGAAAAAAGATTAAAAACAATTTTCTAATTGATAGTCAAATTCTATGTGCTTTGTATATTAATTATATACAATAAGGCTCTTTTAAAGAAACTAAAATTATAATGGATGAAAAATATCAGGTTAAAAATTAACCCCATATATATTTAACTATAGTTTCCCAGTCCTTGAAAATATACTATTTCACTAGATACTTATTGGTAGCCCCTTAAATGAGATTGCTAGCTTCACTTCACAGATACATAGCTGAACATTAAGGTGGCACTTATTGTTTGGATAAAATTAATTTGGAAACTGAAGGGTGGAATTCAGCTGAATCCAGTACTCCTGACCCTGCACCCTGTCCTGCAAGAGCTGTTGTGCCTCCTGCTTGTCCTGTGGAGCTGGATGATCACCATCTATGCCAGTCAGCTTTCCTTTGCTGCTGCCGAATACCTTGGGAAAACATCTTCAAGGAGAAGAGTAGTTTGCATCATGAATTCAAAGGCTTCTGACCCTAGTACTCCACTCTGCTGTATCTGTGTATCTGAGCCTATGCTACACTGAAAGAGGGTAGCACAGTTCAATTTCTCATCTCACGGTGACTGAATGAGAAATCCTGCGCCCCAAGGAATAGACAGACAGGATCTAGTTCCTAAAGTCATGTTCCTCTGATGCACTCCTGCAGCGAGGTTTTCCTTCCTAAGTTTTCATCACCTCCCAGGAAGGGCATCTAAGCAGGGATCCATCAGTGGGTACACCTGGTGATCACACTCCTCACCTTCCAGAAGCCCTGACTCTGAACACATGATCTTTTGAGAAGAGCATGTCAGGCTGAAACCGAAACAGTGTCTCTCTCTCTTCTTGGCAAACTGAGAGACTAAAGTCAAGCTCTGCTAGTGATTTTTTTTTTTAATCCTGCCTTTTCTGGTTTTGCTAAATGAATTCAGTTTATAACCTGCTGCTGTGAACACAAGCCTGGGTTTTCAGAAACAATTTGTGCAGCTAAATGGCAACTTAACCTGGGAGAGAACATAGTCCAAAGCAAACATGCACCAGTCAAATTCATTTCCATATATAGTATTTCAAGGAACTCTTTATGCTGAAAAGAGGTAATTTTGGTTATTTCTTTAAGGTTTATTTTTAGAAATGGCCTTGCTGAGGATATGCAGAAGATATTTGCTAAGACAAAATTATTCTCATGACATAAATCAGCTTATTGCTATTCATCTCCTTTAAGATAATGGGTTCTTTACGTTTCCTGGGTTTATTTTAACACATGAAACTGTTTTCTAAAGTGAATGTCAATATGAAAAATTACACCCTCCATGCGTTCAGTGATGGAAGGCGAGCTCACAAGTGTGACTTCAGCAATATCCCAGCCTTTCTCTCATTAAACCTTCCCTTTGCGTTAGGGCAATTGAAAAGATTAGGTGCCTTAATTCTTGCTTTTAATTTTGTTTTCATCTGAGCTTTAAATATTTACTGCTGCTTAGGAATCTTGCAGGGAGGGAATCTCAGACACACAGGTTATGTAGTTTGCCTTATCACTGAGGTGCCCTGGGGAGCAATCTGGTCCCTTGCATACTTCTCCTTCCCAGTCCATGCTTGCTAAAAGTAGGTTAGTTAAACTAGATCAAACATCAGTCTAAATAATTGAAAAAGGGTCCCCCTGGGAGCAGCTGAAACCCTATTGTAAGGCTGGCAATATGTCCGAGTAGAAAAATTCTTCCGTTTAGGTTTTAATTTTTCTCTAAGCACTTTGTTCTTTACTGCATCTCTTAACATTTGTTGTGCGCATAGTACTCAGAAAGCATCTCTGCACTCAACTGAAATTTGTTCTTTTGTGAGGAGGCAACAATGGCTTTTCCCTCCTTATTCTTTCCCCACAGTTTTGAGTAAGAGAATATTGTATTATTGTTTTATGTTGGCCTAGGTGGGATGAAATGGATGTGTGAGACTCTGTTAAAAAAAAATACACCTTGGGCCAGTGGGAGAGCTCAGCAGACTAAGACTCTGCTTAGGTAAACACAGGGACTGGGATTCAATCCCCGGTGGTGCCACATGTTGTACTGGCCCTGCCCCAGGGTGCACTGTAGCCAATGAGATGGGCATGGTGGCATACACCTGTAATCCCAGCTCTAGGGAGGCTGAAAACATGAAAATCACTATGAGTCCAATCTGTATAGTGAGACTCTGTACCAAATACATTAAAAAAACACACCTTTCTCTTGAGTAATATTTAGTTAGAAGTTCATTTTTCTTCTACTCTGAATGTAAATCTTTGGAACCCAGTGATATGTACCACCAGTAGACATCAGATAAATAATATTAATCTTGAAAATATTTTGGAATATTCATGTGCATCATTATTTTAAAATTTTTGGATTCTCTACTCAGTATTTTTACTTACTACATTCATAAAGAAGCATATTTATTATATCAGATATTTGATTTTGTTACTGTAATGATAACAGTGTAATAGACTGAGTTTCCATAGTAGCCTCATGCACTTTCTTTTATGGATTTGAGCAGGACTGGGGCTAGATGCCTATGCTGTGTGCCAGATGGCCAACGCTTCTTGGAAAGTGAGAGTCTATGGGCACAGCATGGAGGAAAGAATTATTCTCAAGTCTGCAAGCACAAATCTATCAGGTACTAACTTGGCACTTCACAGATTAGAAGATGTTTCTCACAGTCATCATATCATAGTTATTTTCAGTATCTATATTGGTATCCCCATGAAGGAGACACCATACCTGGCATCCACAAATTAAAGGAAGAGAAATGTGATTTGGTTCATGGCTTCAGGGGATTCAGTCCACATTGGCTGGCTCCAAGGTGGAGACCTCTTGATGGAAGGACAGGGTAGAGCACAGCGGCCTAGCTGCCCATTGCTAGGAAGTAGTGGCAGTGCCAGAGGACAGGGACAAGGGGCCATATATAGTTTTCAAGCTTGCAACTCTACAACACATGCACTTATACCTTTAAGTGTGTTTACTTAATGACTTCCAAGAAAATCAACTTATACAATTCATTTCAACCTTCACAGTAACATGTTTGCCCATTCTGGTCCTAATCCTGGGTTCGGAAATACTATCCTAAGATGGACTTTCCCCCCACCTAAGAGGGACTCTTGGCCTGGTTGTAGTATTTTTTTTTAATCATTCCTCATTAAAGTCTGACATTCTCATGGAGATTTATCAGTTATTTGGGAAGGACAAGGAATATGAGATGAAGATGTGCAATTTGGCTCAAACTTGCCTTGTTACCTGAGAAACAGAGCAGCTCTTGGAAGGGACTGTGGCTAAGACTTCTGGGACATGGCCAGCAGGGAGGAAAGAGGGGATTGTTGTAGCCCTTTAGTCAAATGTGTTAGTGATACAGACACTGGAATGGCTTCTCCAAAGCAAGGTAAGAAAAAGCCAATATTTTCTCTCATCAATCAGGAGCAATGATGTTTTGTTGTAATGCCCAAAGTCTGGGCCTATGATTTTTGGAGGCTACTGATAGACGTTTCATTTTTAAGAAGCTATGAAAATTCTTAAATGAAGAATGCTTTGTATGATAGTGAAAGAGAAAGACACAAAGGTATAAAGTGTGAAGGTGATGATGTGCACTGTTTTGTGACTTGAAGACAGAGGGTAGGCCAGGCATATGGGTGATCTCTAGCTGACAGGAAGCCCTCTTTCATAGCCAACTAGCAGATAGAAGCCTCAGTTCTCCAACTGCCAGGAGCTGAATCTTGTGTTCATAGGTAGAAATCATGAATTGGGCAAGCGCAGCTCTATTAGGAGCCCAGACACCATGGGTCCACTCCAGCTAAGGTGCAGGCCATTAGTTGACACTACTGAGTGCTGCTTAAGGTCGGCTTGTGCCCAACATCCCTGGTCAGCTCTGCTGGGTGCTGCTTTCTGTTGCTGAGCTTTGTTGGCTTCCGGTCTCTTGGGGTCCTTGGGAAAGTCTTAGCTAGTTTTTTCTCATTTCTGAGACAAAATATTTGGCACTCAAAGTTAAAGGGGAAAAGGCTTATTTAGTTCACAGGTTTCAGTCCATGCTTGGCTGGCTCTAAGGCAGGAATGAATGTGGCAAACTGTTGACAAAAGCAACAAGAGAAAGATGTAGTGATGAGAGAGAGAGGCAGAGACAGAGACAGACAGACAGAGAAAGAGACAGAGAGACAGAGAGACAGAGACAGAGACAAAGAGACAGAGAGAGACAGAGACAGACAGACAGACAGAGAGAGAGAGAGACAGAGACCAAGACAGAGAGAGAGAGAGAGTTCCCTTTCTGTCCCTTACATTGTATGCAGGCTGCCTGTCCTATGGCAGAGGTAGCACTCATACCCTTAATACTGGCATTAGACCATAAATCAATTGCAAATTCTAGATTCAACCACCTCTGAAAAGCCTGCTCCTCCCTCTCATGACTGCATGAGGCTTTGGGGAGAAACAACCCAAAATAGGGGTAAAAGACCTGATGTTTAATGTTCCTTTTTAAAAATGACTTATCTGTCCACAGTGATCAGGATAAGAATCCTGAGAGAATTTATGGGACCTTGCCAGCTCTGTGACCCAAGACATAAATCATAAGCAGAGTGAGGCTCTATGTTAATAAGACCAGTGTGGGGGTCAGTGCACCAGAAGGAGGCCCACTGCACTCACCTGAGACATGTGAGCGGAGTGCAGCTTATGTGTTAGCTACAGGTCTAGGATGGGTCCATTTGGGTGTAGGGAAGCCAGGACAGGTGCAATTGTCATGGTGCAAATTCAAGGAAACACTAGGGAGATACAAGGGCTCTAACTGTCTGCTGTCACTTCCTCAGGGCAAAAGGTGCAGCTGAAATCAGGGAATGTTCAGGGTAGCTAGCTGTGTTCATCAGAGTGGATTAGGGCTTTGAGGAGGTTGGAGATCCCTCCTTGACCTCTGCCACATTCAGAATGTTTTCCCTGTCACTTCTTCAAAGACATGGCAGCAGTGGAGGGAGTACAAGAGGGAGTGCATGGCTCATATTGGAGCTGCACTTCCTGTCAGATGGCCACAGAGGAGGATGTGCACTAATGCCCAGGGAGGTCACCGAGGCAAGTTTCTCAGTGGATTCTGGGAGAAAAGGAGGTTGAGAAGAAGTGAAGAGGATGGCAAGAGGGGATCATGATAGCTGGGAGCCAAACTATCCCTGCATCTAGTTATCACAGGTAAAGGGAGAGAGTCAAGTACTTCTTGTCTGTCATACTACAGCTGGAGTCATGCTGACAGAAAACTCCTTATAGCATGAAAGCACATCCCAAGGACAAGCGTGAGACTACTTGATTGTCTTATATCATCAGTTTCCACTTACAGGGTAGTTGCTTTCTGTCATGTCTCAGAGGAAATGAAACCTAGTGAAAAAGCCACAAATGCTTCCCAAATAAATATTTGAACTAATGGGGCTAATATATGATGTCTAGAAGGAAGTCACATTTTAAATAGAAATAATAAAAATGAAATGAGCTGAGGAGCTTGCTTTGTCATTGCTTTATAAGTGAGTGAGAAATTCTGAAAAGATTTAGCTTAACTTTTGTGGGCTTCAGTTTTCTTAATATTGAGTTGGAATAAATCTTTCCATTGAGAGTACATTCTTATTATAGATGTATATTTTCTGTATAAGAATCTTTACAGTAACATCATAAGTATCTTGGAGATGTACAGAGACAAGTGCCAATCTGCTGCTAGGCGTCTACTTCCTGTAGAAATCTCAGGGTATTCATGCTTTATGCCAAAGAATGAATTTTTTTCCTTTTTAGCAGCATAAGTACTTCATAGGTTCTAGGGTTATAAATGTCTTTATAAAGATATCCCTTTCCTCCTGAAATGGATCTGATTTTAAGAATCTCTTCAGCCTAGCATGGTGGCACATGCCTGTAATCCCAGCTCTAGGGAGGCTAATCAAAAGAGTCACTCAAGGTCAGGAGTTTCAGATCAGATCAGTCTGAGGAAGGTAGTGAAACTCTGCTTCAAAATATAGAGTAAAGCAAACCAGAAATAATCTCTGAAGTAAAAAAAAAAAAAAGAACTCTCTGAATTAATAGTATCTGAAGTAAGGAGACAACTGCAAAATGGTAGAGAGGAAGTCAGATCAGAAATAATTTCTGAAGTAAAAAAAAGAAAGGATAACTATAATGAAAGAATTAATAACTGCTGCAGAAGAAGATACTGATAAAAGAATTGGAGGACATTAGAAAAACTTTGGACTGCTTGAATGAGCAATATGGGAAAGAAATAGATTGCATGGAGCAGACTCAGTGAGATACACAGGAACTTAAATGAGTGAATAAGCAAATGAACATAGTACATATGCTCAGTGAAACTTTGTCTGTATATTGTTATGCAAAAGAAAACTAATTAAAAACTGCTTAAAAGGATAAGGATGAATTATGAGATGGTGTTACTGAAATCAATGAAAAATATCATATGCGGGGACCGGCCAAATAGCTTAGTGGATTAAAGCACCTGCAAGCAGGTACAGGGGCCGGGGATTCAATTCCCTGACCTGCAGCACCAGCCCCTCCCCCAGGGCACCCTGAGAAGTGACAAGTCAATTGAGACTGGGTGTATTGGCATGTGTCCATAATCTGAGCTCTGGGAAGCTGTAAACAGGAGGATCATTATGAGTCCTGTCTAATAATAAGACCCTGAACACCCTGTAGACTCTTCCATATATATTATATATATGTATTATGTATATTATGTCATATACAGTTAAGAGTAGGTCGTTTATCTGCCACCATTCACTAGATCCTCTCTCTTTGCTGGTTTAGTTCTTAGATTGTTCCACTTCATATCCTGTATTACTGTGAGATGGTTATAAGCAGCAACTTTAGCTGTAGTTCTTCACTTGCATCCTTCTTGGGAGAGCATTACCTTAGCAAAACATCAAAGAAATATTTATACTTCCATGGGATAAATGTGCACCTTACTCAGCTCTGTGAATGGGGAATGGCATCTAGTCACAGCAAAGTCTCATTATCTGCACCAGTAACCACAGCATAGGTATCCTACGATTGCCCATCTGGAGTTGAACCAGTGCAACTCAGTGACGAATGAAAAGTTCTTCAAAGTAACCTCAGATTGCTATTAGGAAGGCAGAAGGGAACATGCACTGTTAATTGTGTTGTGTCAACTTCAACGGATTGAGAAATGCCCAGCAGGTAAATAGAGCACCTGCTAAGTATGACTGTGTGGGTCATGGAAGCATGACCTTGGCTACTGTCCATGGTCTTGACTCCTTCCCCTCTGGTCTGGCCCTTTGCTGTCTTCCTAGCACCATGAGCTAAGCATGCCTGTGTGGTCACACACTTCCACTATGAAAGTCTGCCATAGAGCCATCTAGCCATGATAGAATCTGCAGACACTAGGAATCAAATGAAACCTATCCTCTTTTAAATTGTAGTTGTCAAGTATTATGTCCTAGTAACCAGAAGACAGCTTAACAAAAGGAACATGCTCA
>PVKN010044905.1:2500-10018 GCA_004027915.1 Capromys pilorides
AATTATATAGCTTAGAAGTCCCAAACATTAGTTCTAAATGAGTCATTTTCTATAGGCACAAAATATATTTTTAAAAATGTATGGTCATGATTTATAATAGATTTCAAAATGGTTGGGTTCAAACCCTTCCCTTATGTTGAACTCTTTCCTGTCTGATTTATGCAACAGGTAACATCTATTACTCAATGAAATTACTAATTATTATGATGCTAGTAGCAGTAATACAAACAGAAAGCAACAGTTACCATCTGAGAGCTTGTTAGGTGCCAGGCACTGCGCCAAATTGTTTGCACACAACTTCTCAGCCTGGAGAAGTAGCCCTGATAGTACTGACCAGGTTTCCCTACAGGTAAGGAAACTGAGGCGTAGGCAGCTCCTAGACAGCATGTTAAGAGCAGGCCAGGTATTCTGACCTCGCTCAGGGTACCCTTAGCCAAGATTCTAGAAAGCGTCTATGGTAACATTTTCCCAACTACCTTCTCTGTATGTGTCCAGGGGTAACAGCTTCCACAGAGATCTGATTTATGGTCACAGATGTGCACTCCCACTTCCATTATTTTGATCATTTGATGCACAAAGAGAAGTTTTACTTAAACCCATATCTCCATGTCTAAGGATAGATTTTTAAAGGAAACAAAACATAAGGCTATGCCAGCAGAGGCTGGCATGAATTCCACTCTCACACGAATAGAAAGAAGTTAATTAGCTCAATTCAGCCAGTGTCTGTTTTTGTTAAATATTAGGAATCAGATGAAGATTTTGACATAAATAAATCAAAGTAAAGGATTCCTAGCCACCCTGACCCCCTAGTTGGTCCTCCTCTGAATGGTATGTCAATTGGATGCTGTCCAAAGGGGACACAGAATATTTTTAACATACAATTTTTAAGTGTAGTAGTGTATTTTCCACATAATAGATATAAATAATGAACACAGAGCTACATTAATTTTAATCCATGTTAAACATGGTTTCTGGGTTGAGTTTTCTCTGTACCATGTTCCCTTTTCTGTGCTATTTTGCTCCTCTCTGCCATACAACTACTTAGCTTGAAATTTCACAATACAAAAAATGCGACAAACAAACCCAATCCTAATTATCTCCTGCAGGATCATAAAAATAACATTAATAAAATGTGGTAAATATCAGTGGCGATCATTACCAGGTCTACATCACCAGAAAATGAAACGCAGCACCCCAAAGCAACAAGGATTAAAGCAAGCCGACCACCATTAGCCACACACATTAGCATATTCGCTCTGTAAGCAGATCCAATGGTAATAATAAAGTTGCCTTTAATCTGAACTGGACAAAAATATTTCAAATGTGTACAGACATATATAGACTCTCTGGTATCTGCACTCTGCTTTATATTTTTTCAAGCACTGTCACTTCTGCTATTTCATTTTTGTTATCACTATTAGACTCACCCCAAAGCAGGTATAACAGGTCTCACTCCATCTGACAACTGCAATTGAAAGCTGGGGAAAAGATGTGAACTTTTTGGATATACCCTGACAGTCAACAAGCTGAGGTTGGAACGCAAGGCTGCTGGTACCCAGACCTAGATCTTCCCACTAAAGTAGCCCCTCTTATGGATAAACCACTTGGGCAACATGACAACAAGGACCCCTAGCTGTCATAGGAAGGACAAAGTAAGAAGGAGAGATAAGTAAGGTGGCTTACCAGCGTCTGAAGGAAAGAAACCCAACAGATGTTGTCCTGCCGTGGACATGTGATAAGCATTACAGTATTCCATGTACAGCTTTGTCCTCTTGCGTGGTTACCAACACATTCATACAAGAAGAATGGCTTGGACAAGAATATTAGGTCATGTCAGATGTAGATTGGCCACTGCGTGACAGGGACTACTGCATTACTCTCCTAGTATAAATAAGGCCTGAAGTCATCTAGATGTCAAAGTAAAAAGTAAACTTTGGTTCCTGTCATCAAGTCTCCAATATGTAAAAGTTTAATATACAAAAGGAAATTCAAGTACATTATCAACTATTGACAGGTACTTATGGTTATAAGAAGATAAGCAAAATACATTAGCCTAAATAAATAGACATAACAGCATGTAGCTGGACTGTAATGAATTAATCCTACTAATTGGCCTTCCCTAAACCCTGCAGCAGTCTCCATTAGGCCTTTCTGTGCAATCCATATATCAATAACAGGATGTTTCTACTTCGAGGCCCCTGAGCCAAGTCAGCTTGCTGGCCTTTACTGTCCCTTAGAAAAAGAGCATAAACAAGGGGCAAGCTGAAGTTTAGCCAAAACAAAAGCTGTATTGGGACCCAAAACATTGGGCCTGGGCATGGTTGCAGTTCCTTGATCAATAAACATAACTTTGAGTGAATATACTTTTTCAGGGGGTACAGGATGGAAACTATAAGAACAGAAGAGCCTTGTGGGAATGTTGGAGCTATTCATCAGAGCAAAATCTAGAAGACTGGGTGAGTTTAAAAGGCTGGCTGTGGACATTTTCTGGATGCACAGTTTCTAACACCAGCCATGTGCAGGGTCACAGCCTCCATCCTATGTGTGAGATGTCAATTATCTCAGAATTCTCATCCCAAAGGTAATCTAGTCCAGTGGGCCTCAAGTCTCCCTGTGTACCAAAGCTACTATGAAGCCTTGATGAAAAGACGCTTGTGACACTCAGCCTCTGATTGAAGACATCCATGATGAGGCCTCAGAATCTGTATCTCCAACACATTCCTGGTGACACTGGTGCTACTGGTCGAGGGCCCCACTTTGTTTTTTGTTTTTGTTTTTGTTTTTTAATTTTAATTTTTAATAGGAAATAATATAGTTTCAAAACACATTAGTAGTGCATTCACAATAATTGATACATTGAATTTTGTTGTCCTCATAATAGTTATACAGAGCACAGTGTGCAGACATGATAAATTTTCTAATCTATATTAGTAGGTGAGGAAAAAAAGAAAAACAACTACAAAAACAACAAAAATTTTATCTTCTCTTTGTACAAAGAGAGAGTAGTTGTATATATAGTCTAACGTTCCATAATTGTAGTGGGATACCGGTGAAACTGGCACTGTTGGAGGTTGTTGGTATAAGCCTCTTACAGCTCATCATACTGATCTAGCTCTGCGTTCTATGTCTTGTAATTAAGCTTTTCTGCTGGATGATCGAGGGCAAGTTAAGGCCCGACCTGTATAATAGATCATTCATCCTTTGTATCTTTTAGGGTCAAATCCCCTCAGGATTAACTTTGGAACCATGTACAGTGCTTTGTAGAGATGTTGCCAGTGTCAGCCATCGGGATGAATCACGGCCATTTGCTCGACCAGTTTGCTCTCTGTGAGAGCCTGAGAGAATGTCCTCTCTCTAGGTGACTCTCCTTAGGCACATTATACTTCGTTTATTAGGGCCCCACTTTGAGAACCACTGGTTTCATTTTAAAAAGATAGAAACCCAGGCCTAGAGAAGGGAAGTGACTCACTCACAGGGCCTACACCTAGTAGCTCGCTTCTAGGGTCACACAGATCGCCTTTGTTAAGAAGTGAATTGTGATCCTCAAAAATGTATTACCTGGAATCCTAATTCCTACTATCTTGTCACTGCAATTTAAGGAGTTCAGATAAGATCACAGTAGGGTGTGGCACGCTTCTAATCTAGTATTACTAGTATTCTCATAAAAAGGAAGGAATTTGGCTGGTTATCCCAGCTCTCTGGGAGGGTGAAACAGGAGGATCAGGTGGTTTGAATCCAGTCTGGATAACACAGTGATGTAGTTTGAAATTAAAAATAAAAAGTCATAGGGATGTAGCTCTGTGCAAAAGCTCTGCTTTCAATGCCCAGAACTACAAAAAAAAAAAGGGGGGGACTGGGGCCTCTGGACACAGACACACACAGAGAAACATCCTGTGAAGACAAAGAAGGAGATGGAGCTAATGCTTCCACAAGCCAGAGACATCAAAGATGACCACCAAGTACCAGAAGTGGGGGATAAGGCTTGCAACAGTCTCCCTTACAACCTTCAGAAGAAACTGGACCTAATGGCATCTTGACCTTGGGCTTCTGGATTCCAGCAGCATGAGACAATATAGTTCTGTTGTTTGAGCCACCCATTGTGGTACTAGATTACAACAGCTCTGGTATTGTCCCATGCCTTTCACTATAGGAGACCATGAGTGTTAAGATCAGTACCTGCCAGCAGGGAAGTTATGAACTGGCCTAGGTCCTCACCTTCTTGTTCTATCTCTCGATCTTTCATTTCTATGGACTCCTTGCACCCGTCCACTGAGAACCAAGGGCTCCTTTGTCTTTCATGTTTATTTTTCATAGTATCAGGAATTGAACTCATGATCTTGCACTTGCTAAGCAGGCATTTGTACCACTAAGTTATATCCCTGGTTGTTCCTTTGCTTTTCAAAGTTTACGTTCAAGCTCTATTCTATCAAGGGTACAAACATATGATGGCCTCTTGCCAAATCAGTGTGGCCAGGGTCTAAGGGACCCACTAACATGTCTACACTCTGACCCACCATGTCCGCTTCCAATCGTCAAGCCAAATTGACACAATCTACCTGGAAAACACATGCACTAAGAATTGAATAACAGTAAAACAAGGAAATAAAACATCCTTACTACAAGAATATTAAGTAGTCATTAAAGTACTGTTCATTAGGAATATGTAGTTATACAGAAAATATACAAGCTATGAAATCAAGTGAAAAGATGGGTTATAAAATATATTAAAAAGTAGAAGAATACTGGAAGGAAATGTATTAAAGTATTGATTTTTAATTTGAGGGCTGGCAAGACTATTGAAAATATTTTTCTTCTCTCTTTTTGGCCTTCTCTCTGAAGCAAATAATAAACAAGATATCACGGAAAGGGGGGAGACGTCTGAGATCCCTGGTTTTCTTTGTTCATATTGGCTTTTGTATTTTTTTCCCCTTCATACAACAAAGTCATTTTAAAACAACCAAAATGTTTGACTACTCTGCCTACAAAGAGGAAGGGCCTTTCCAGTTTGGTGACGAGGTCTGTCCCTATAAATTTGATTAAAACCACCTTCCTCCCCAACATAGAAATCTTCAGCTCAAAGTATCATGCAAGTCTGCCCATAAAGACTTCTCCTTTTTCTGTCCCTAGTGCCTGAGGTCAGTTTTTTTTTTTTTTACATTTCTTTATCTTAAAGATAATAATGAAAGGGCCAGCCAAATAACTCAGCAGATGAAAGTCCCTGCAAACAGGCACAGAGGCTGAAGAGGGTTCGATCCCCAAGCCTGCTATGTCAGCTCCACCCGTGGAGCACGCTGAGATGGCAATTGAAACTGGGCAGGGTGGTGCATGCCTGTAATCCCAGGTCTTGGGAGGCTGTAAACAGGTGGATCATGCCAAGTCCAATCTAGGAATAAGACCCTGAACACCCTGTAGAACCTTCCCTAAAATACAAAATAAATAAATAAATAAATAGACAGATAGATAGATAGATAGATAGATAGATAGATAGATAGATAAAATTTAAAAAGCAATACAGAACTTCAAAAAAAGATGATAGGAAATTAATAACGGTAGTTATATTGCTTATTGTTATTTTCAAAATAGTTGCCCAGATTAGCAGATATAGGCAAGTAAGACTGATCAAACAATCTAAGTACTAAATGTGCTTTTCAAGGTACTAATAGAAACTAGTAGTATAATTCTCTGAGCTGTCTTGTATGTCTATTATTTCCCTCTTTTTCCTTTCCCTCATTACAGTTGTTCTTTCCTTTTAAGCAGTTTCTTTTCCTTTGACAACATCTGTTGTACCTTTTGGATCTTACTCTTTCAGTTGCTTACACTAAGGAGAAAATATGGTGTTTACACACAGGGGCCAATTTATTTCACTTATGAGTATAGTCTCGATGTACATCCATTGTCTATAAAAGCCTCAAGCTTATCTTTCTTTATAGCTGAGTAGTACTCCATTGTATAAAAACACCACATCTTTTTTATCCATTCCTTGGTTGACGGGCATTTGGGTTGTTTCCAAGATTTGACAATCATAAATTATGCTGCTAAAAACATGGGGACACATATATTGCCCTAGCATGGTGTTTTTATTTCTTTTGGGAATATACCCAGAATGGGAATAGCTGGGTCAAATGGAACCTCTGATCCTAGTTTTCAGGAAATCTCCACACACTGATTTCCATAGTGGCTGTACCAGTCTACACGCCCACCAACAGTAGAGAAGGGTTCTTTCTCGCCACAGCCCCTCCAGCATTTGTTATTGGTTGATATTTTGATGACAGCCCTTCTTCCTGGGGTGAGGTAGAATCTCAGTGTTGTTCTAACTTGCATTTCTCAGATGACCAATAATGGTGAACATTTTTTCATGTATTTATTTGCCATCTGTATTTTTTCATCTGAAAAGTGTATATTCATCTCAGAGGCCCATTTGGGGGTTGAGTCTTTCAATTTTGGGGGTCCAGTTTTTATAAACACTTTATTTGAGGTCAGTTTGTATCTTCAAATCTTTCCAAGTGGTTTTTCCATAAAGAACAATATTCACATTTATCATCCTCTGTCTTTTGAGTTGTTTTCTTTTCTAGAAATAGTTGTCTTTTTCCCCCATAAACACTACTATTTAAAATTCTTCCTCTGCCATATTTCCCAGATTCAGTGGCTGTACACTGATTTGGACTAAAATATGTCCCCTTCTAATTATGATTGTAGGGTTGGGGAGATGGCTTGGCAGTCTAAGCGCCTGCCTGGCAAGTGCAAGGACCTGGTTTGATTTCCAGTGCCACACCCCAGGCACACAGAGCTGGCCACAAAAATCAGGCATGGTGGTGCAAGCCGGTAATCCCAGCACTGAGGAGGCTGAGACAGGAGGATCACTATAAGTCTGAGCTGCATAGGGAGACCCTGTACTAAATAAATAAATAAATAAATAAATAAATAGCCCAAATAATTTAAATAGTTATCCATAGGGAATAGTTATCCATTGGGAATTTGACACTGTCAGGCATTTATCATAAATCAGACAAATGGATGTACATCGAGACTCCACTCGTAAGTGAAGAAAATTAGTGTCAATTAGCTCCAGTGTTCAGTTTTCCCCTTTACATCCAGCTGAGATTACAAACCTGAAAAGCTGGAATTCCTCTGAAGGGAAGTGGAAGCAGCGTGTGGACCATCTGTGGAGAGAGAGGGGACACCCCAGCAGGAGGAGGGCACTGGGTATTTGGGAAACAATGTCTGACAAACAGTTGTAGAGAGTAAAAAAGTAGAACATCGGAGAGTTAGGCAGAGGGAAGAGGCGAGTGTGAGGGCAACTAGCTAACCCCGTAGCAGACAGAGTTCTGTGGGGTGGCCCCCACTTGGTTCACCTCCATTCTCTTCTGTTATCTTCTCTTTTTTTTTTCCCAAAAGGACAATTTCTGTGATTTTTCACAACTAACTTTCAAGGTAAACAGAAGCACCAGAAGTTCTTAAATTAGATGACTAATAAATTAGGTGCTTATAATCAGGCAGGGTTTGGATTCCTTTGATACC
>PVKN010044906.1:0-10021 GCA_004027915.1 Capromys pilorides
AGCTCTTTTTTTTTTCTTATGTGGAAATGCATAGCTATAAACTTCCCCTCTTAGGACTGTTTTTACTGTATCTCATAAGTTACAATATGTTGTACTGGAATTATCATTTAATTGTAGGAACTGTGTAACTATTTCTTTAATTTCATTCATAACTTTACTTATTTAAGGGACTATTACACAATTTCCATGTGTTTGTATGATGATTTTGGTCAGTGATTTCTATTTTTATTACACAGTGATCAATCATATACATGTGGAAATTTTAATTCCTTGACATTTACCCAACCATGTGCTCTGGATTAGTTTGTGGTCTGTTTTCAAGGAAGTCCTTCGTACTGTTGAGAAGAATATGTATTCTGTGCTTGTTGGCTGCAACACTGTAGATACCTATTAAGTTCATTTGTTCAAAGGTTTGGTTCAACTCTGATATTTCCTTTCAGTTTTTCTGTCTAGTTGATCTATTTGTGACAACAGGGTACTGATGTCCCCCAGCACATTTGTATTAGTGCTTATCTAAATTTTCATATCAATTAGTATTTGGTTTAGGAAGTTGGACATGCTGACTGTTGATGCATGTATATTTACAGTTGTGACTTCCCGATGAATTGTTGCTTTAATCAGTATGCAGTGACCTTTGTCTCTTCTGATCACTCTTGGCTTGAAGTTCACTTTAACCAAGACATTCTTTGACTGTGAAATAATTCCTCCTACACTAAATTTGCCTTGGGACAAATCACTAAGGATCACTTATTTTACTTATTATGTACTTTCCAAACTTGTATATTTAGTTTCATAGCTTCTGTTTCTGCCTAATTCAAACTAGGATTCCAATTCATCTCTGTATCCAGTTCTCCAAATATGTACATCTACCATGCTGTCAGTTATCTGGTCACTTCATTACTGTTCTCCACTTGGCTCCATACTGAGGTATCCAATCCTACAAATACCCAATCTGTGCTGTTCTCTAATATTATGTTTTGCACTTTCTTATCTCCTTCTTATGCCTCCTAGCCATCCTTTTTCCTGTTATGCTGGTCCCCTTTTATTTTCTACCTCATCCTACATATCCTGCAGGATTAATCTCAGGTATTAATTTAACTATCAAATTAAACTCAGAACACTGCACTTAGTTCTATTCATTGTACCATGTAAATTTCATTAAACCACTTAGCATGAAGACTGTGCTGTTTTAGTATATTCTCACTTATGACATAATTACTCCAAGATACAAATTTTTGTCTTAGTTATTTTTAAATAAGGTTCATCTCATAATGTTGGATTTATAGGAAATTTTCAGATATTACAGATATATTTTATAAAATCCTCACCTATTTTAGTTTCTCTGGTGTGATCATCTTAATTATTGTCATATATTTCTCAAGACTAAAACTAATATTTCCATGTTAATATTAACTGAACTCTGAACCATGTCCTATACAAAAGTGCAAGACATTACATTGCATTTACTTGTTAGGTCTATAGTTTCATTTGATCTGTGATAATTCATCACATTTTTTTCTTATGTCTCTCAATAGTTTTAAGTCAGAAACTGAGAAAACAAATATAAGCTAGAAAGTACAAAATGAATTCTTTTAGTTTTTTTAGTTCTATTTAGTTTGCTCAACTTTATTTTCTAACAGCTACTAAAAATTTGCACATTTGCCTGCACAAAGTGTATCTGGCTATTAATCCTATCTATTTTTGCTAAGGGCTTACAATGGATACTGCTGGCTCATGTGGCTCTTCTAGCTCTTCTGGTTCCATAGTTATTTCCTGCATCACTCAGAGGCCAACATATGGTTAAATGTTGGAAGTGTGAGAAGCTAACATGTGTCATATGTACTCTTCAGTATAACATTAAATAGTAAGGTGATATTCCAAAATTCTATAGTTCTCTCACCATTCAAATGTAATACTATTTTTATTCAGAAGTTGGAAACTGGAAAAAGGCTACTTGAAGTAACTGTTCCAAGTGGGGTTGTTTGAAATGTCTTCCAGCCTCCTTGAGTCAAGAAGCATCACTGGTATAGATTAATCTGTATGTAGGAGGACTCCCTTAGTTGGACCTCAAGACTTGTTTTATTTGTTTTTAAATTTTAATTTTTTGTTTATTTTTAATTTTTAATCTTCTCGGCTTTGAATGTGTTGCCCAGAGACTCAGTAACTACTAAGTTTGTGATTTGGGGAAGAAATGTAATGAAACAGTTTGTTAGCTTTTCAGTTAAAGACAACACTTAATTCATGAGAAAAAATGCAATAGATTTCATTTTTATAAGATAAGAGGACATAAGTCCTTGTTTGTATTTTGTGCCACCAGCTTCTTGTTGCTTACATCATAGGATAGTAATGCAACACAGCATGCCAATACATAAGACAAATCTCTTTTATGAGTAAACCTTGATGAATGTACTGTGACTCTGACTGGATCAAGCAGCATGAGAACATGCTTTGTGGTATGCACATGGCCCTGAGATCAATGACTCAGTGCTGAATCTGAAGGAATAGCATACAAAGGCAAGGGGAAGAATTTGGGAAGTACCTGTGTGTATCTCTTTGACAGTGTTCATTCATCTAAAGGCTAACCTGAGTCCTATGAATGATAAGTTTATCCAGATAAGCTTTATAGAAGGATTTTGCAGTTTGGATGCTTAAAACTTACATTCCTTTGACATCTTCAATGATACATGGCCTACCATAAAGGCAATGAGTGAAAAAAATTAGTTTGCCTGACTAAACACAGAAAGCAATTTTTAAAATTTACTAACAATATCCCAAAAGGACTTTTACATTATCCCCTTCATAACCCATTGACTAAAATATAATTTAGATAAATCACATCTTTGAAAGTACCTGCAGCTGAGAAATACAATAACAAAGATTATAGAGTTTTTCAAGAATGTCATCCCCAAGGGATTATACCTAAATTATTTAGAACCAAGGGGGAAAATAAAACTGAGGGTTGCATTTATATGTAATTTTATTTGTCCTGAGGCCACACTGACTGAAGAGTAATGAAGGCTGATGCAAGACACAAAGATTTTGCTCATGATGGATGGTGGGATTTTTTACTATAGCTGCCACTACAGTGATTGGTACCTACATAATAGCTAAATATTTGAAAATTATAATTTAAGACAAATTAAATTATAATTTAATATACAAGACCAAAAATTTACTACTGGTGCTGGAAAACAGATATTTCTTTTGTCTCTTTCACCGTGAATAGCAGTGCTGTACACAGCACATCCTGTGCCTCAGTGACTAGTGGGAGCCTTGCACAGATGACAGAGGGGATTAGAGAGAAGAGAAGATAGTGAGCCTAATAAGGCACAGTTGTGCAACATTCCTATATCTTTCCACACTCTGACAATTATCCAAATTCTGAGATTGAACTGACCAAATCTGAGGGGAGGTCGAAGACCACGACTTTCTAAAACCATAATGACTAAGTTGTGTCATGAATAGGTATAAATGCACAGATATTATAACTGTGATCATTACATATATCCAAAATGCACCAATAAACATACCTTAAAAAATAAAACCATACTGAACTTTTAGTGGCCAAATAAGATTTTTTTTTGTTTTGGGGAGAGTGGCATAGTCTTTCAAGTTATCAATAGTAACAAATTAAAATAGCTCAATCTTTCTCATTTTGACGGAGGTTGTTCCAGTTCAGTGTCTTATTCTGCAAGAACCACTGTAAATGCCTCTTTTATGACATCCTTAGTTGTAGAGATTACCTGTACCTTTAAGAATGTAGCTTTGTTAACCCTCTTTAAACAAAATTGATATCATTTGTGAACTACATGAGGAGAATTTTAACATCTTTATTGAGGTATGAAATTGAAAACACTGTACAGTTTGATGCAGCTTGAAAAATTTTATTTTATGTATACATCTGCAAATTCTACAGTGCAGTATATAACCAACATTACCACTGTCTCCAACAGCTTGCTTACCATACTTTTCCCACACTTTCATATCCCCAAACAATCACTGGCCAATTTCCTGTTTCTGTAGACTTGCATATATTTGCAGAGCTTTTATCAAATAGAATCATGGATATGTGAACTTTTCTTTCTTGATTTTTACTCCCTGTCATCATTCCAATATTTATCCCATAGCTTATTTCCCTTTAAGACACCTCAGTTTGTTGAACCACTTAATTGGTGATCAACAATAACATGGCTATGTCTGGATGATGCTCTGAGCCTCATGCAGTCAGAGATGTCTGGACCCAGAGTGTATGATATTAGGATTAAGGGTGTGTGAGTAGTAAATGAGGCCACTGAGTGGTGTGGCACTTGCCCTAAGCCCGATAGTCTAGACAGAATATAAAAAGGGGAGAAAGAAGCTTCAAAGGTTGCTTGAACTTGCTCGCCTGCTGCTTTGCTGTCTTTTGTTGCTGCGCACTGTCTCTTCTGTGATGCCACTATATCATGCCATCGGCCTTGGGGACAGTCAGCTGTGGACTGCAACTTCTGCAAACTATAATCCAAATAAGGCTTTCAATCTTCAACTTTGGGTGTTGAATATTTTGTTTCAGCAATGATAAAAGTAACCAAGACAGAAAACATGTAAATATTATGGATATTTAGCATAGTTTGAGCTAGGTTTGCAGTACTAAAGCTGCTGTGAATAAGACACAAGTTTGTTTGAGAGTATACTCTTTTATTTATCTTAATACAAAAACTGAAATAGGTCATGAGGTATGTGTATATGTAATTATTTTTAGAAACTGCCCAACTGTTTCCAAAAGAGTCTGTGCCTTTTCAGATGCCCACTAGCAAGGTAAAAGAGTTCTAGTTACTCCTCAGCCTAACCATTCCTTTGCCTGGTGAGAATTTTAAATTCAAGATGTTATAGTGTATAGTAGCGTACTATTGTCTTAATAGTTAATGACATTGATTGCATATCTATAACTTTATTTGCCATCATTACATCTTGTTGGTTGGGCTGTCTAAATATTTTTTCAATTTTTCTTATGTTTTCATAGTTCTTAATATAATCAAGATGCAAGCTGTTTGTTGGATGTGTGATTTAATATTTTCCTCCAATTGGTAGCTTTCTTTTCATACTTTTAATACAGCCTTTAAAGGAGAAAAGGCACATGATCTGAGGGAAAGTCAATAATCAATTTCTATGCCATGCTGGCCCCCCGCCTGGGGTGCACTGAGATGGCAATTGAGACTGGGTGTGGTGGCGCGCACCTGTAATTTTATGGAGCATGCTTTTGGTTTTGTATCTGAGAATATTTTTTTAACTAGGTATAGATCAAACAGATTTTCTTATATGTTTTCTGTAAAAATATTGAGGTTTTGAAGTTTTTAAATTATTCCAACAACAACAAAAAAGCCACACAGTGTGAGATATGCCCTTCCAACAAAAATTGAAGAGTGCAGCTCACTTTTGTTAACCTATGGGCACATTTTTGTGCAACAGAGCTCTAAATTTGTTTCCTTTGTTTTCTTTCAGAATAATTAAGTTTTAAACTCACATTTCTGTGTGTATGTGGTACTAGTGATCAAATCCAATGGTGCTATAAGCACTGAGCTACAACCCTCAGCCATTTATAATTTTTTTACTTTGAGACAGAGCTTCACGAAGTCCCTAAGTTGCCATGATAGTTCTCAATCTTGTCCTCCTGCCTCAACCACTCTCTGTGCTGGTATTACAGGAATGAACCACTACTCATAGCTTTATTGACATTTCTTAGTGTTAGTGTGCTGCATTAATTTTTTCAGCCTTTGAATTTTATGAAGATAAATTGTTTGTTTGTATTTTTTTTTTTTTTGGTTGTTGTTGTTACTTTTCAATAAGACAGCAGCTTTTTTTCCCCTTTTTTAATCTTTTATTTTTTTATTTATTTGCTAATGGGTCTCACTATGCAGCTTGTACTCAATAGTGATCCTCCTGTTTCACTCTCCCCAGCACTGGATTACAGGCAAAGCCCACCAAGCCCAGTTTTGGTGGCCAGCTTGGCACACCCAGGGTTCTTGGGCTGGCATGGTGTATGGTACTAGGAATCAAATCCGGGTCCTTGCACTTGCCAGGTAGGTTGTTAGACCACTGAGCTATCTCCCGAGCCTCAGAAATTAGCTTTCATTTCCATTATTCTTCCATATTTAATGTCTCTTTCTTCACTCCCCTTCCCTCAAGTGCTTGGCTGGTTTCAGAATCATCTCCAGTCTTCAACAATTAATCATTGCAATATGTTTGTCTTATTTTTGACATGGATGGAACTGGAGATCATTATATGGACAAGAAGGATCCAGGCACTGAAGGACAAGTACCATATAATGCCTTTTATATGTGAAACATAGAAGTTTATCACATAAATATTGAGAGGAGAATAGTGCTTATCAGTCTTGTTACAATAGGGGAAAAGGACACTGAGAGAAAGTTGGCAGTGGGCACCCTAGTGACTGCCTACTGGCAATGAAAAGATTAAAACTCTTAACAACCCAATGTCTGCTAAATCTAAGAACAACAAAGAAATTCCACTTACACAGCTCGGTAGGCAGTCATAAAAGAACAACAAACCTTTTGACATAAAGAAGACTTATTTATTCCCTCCAAATGAGTCCTAACACATCTTTCCTACAAATCACAGGACCTCTTTATCTTCTTATCTAAAACTAAAAACTTATGTAAGTCAGACGTAGAGGTCTTCTTAAAGTGGAAAGTGTAAGCATTTAGTATGACACTCAGTACAAATGCTGAAAAATGCTAAACTGTCCAGGAAAAGACATTCTTTGGGCATTCACATTTGTAGCTAGATTCTGTTCTCATACCCTAAAACTTTCATAGAAACTCTAATCTGTCATCCTGGCTGGATAATTTCTTTTTCTCTTGGAAGTTTGACCACTAATCCTCTGGACAGCATACCTTGGTTGAGTACACATTTTGTCTTCCTTTTTAAAAAATAATTAATTAATTAATTAATTTAGTACAGTGTCTCACTACACAGCTCAGACTCATAGTGATCTTCCTGTCTCAGCCTCCCCAGCACTAAGATTACAGGCATACACCACTAGTCCTGGTCTTGGTGGCTGGTTCACAGGACTGCCATGGCATGTGGTACTGGGGATCAAACCCAGACCCTTGTGCTTACCAGGAGGCATTTAGACAGCTGTGATATCTCTCCAGCCTATTGTCCTTTCTGCATTTCTGGTCTATTGGTGAAGCCCTGTATATCACCATCATTGCTCAGGTCCATATTCCATGACAAGTAGTAAGTTACAGTTATACAGGACTAGTAAGTTGTTCTGTGTGTTTGCACAAAAGTGACAACAGAGAATGATGATGTATGCTACTATTTCAAAACCTAGGAGCAAGTATACTAAATGATTTTATCTACTAAAATTTAGTGTAAATAAAATGATTATCTAATGTCCTGCTCTTTTTCTATGCTCTAAGAATGCCTATAACTTGTATAGCACTCATCAAACATCAGACATTCGCTTATTATAACAGCCTTGTGAAATAGAAAGTCTCACTGTACTGATTTTATAAATGAGGAAGGTTAAGTAATTTGGCCAGATTTCATAATTCTTAAGTAGCAGTTTTAATCAAAGTTATTTTAACAGAAGCAATCTAGTTGCAAAGGCTAAGCTACTAATTATTATGTGAAGGGCTTCTTAGATCACTAATTTAATGAATCATTGCCTCCAGAATTAATCAAGAGCTATTTCATGTACATATATTATATTTGTATATAAAGTATATACAGGGCCAGCCAAATAGCTCTGCAGATTAAAGCAAGCAGGCACAGGAGATGGGGTACCATCCCAGGGCCTGCTGTGCTGGCCCCACCCCTGGGGGTGCACTGAGGCATTGAGACTGGGCATAGTGGAGTGTACCTGTAATTCTAGCCCTTGGGAGGCTGTAAACAGGCAGATCTGATCTAGTAGTGAGACTCTGAACATCCTTTCCTTATAGGTCCTTTCCCAAAAATAAATAAATAAATAAATATACAATAAAATATATACATAAAGATCTGTGTGGGATAGTGATTTGGAATACCTTTAGATCCTTTCCAACTCATTCATAGTTGTAGCATAATTAGTGAAACACAAAGATTAAGTAAGAAAACTTAATTCTACCTTCAATTATTTACTACTTCTTTTTAACTTATAAAGGCATTGTAGTGTGACATATAATAGAATCACAAATATGACAGTTTTCCTCAACACAACTAGCACAGACAAGCAATGAGGCTGTGGGAGACACTCGTTCCCATTCTTTTAATTCTAAACAGCATCCTATCATTATTCGTTTTTTCTTTGTCCTAGGAGAGGTGGAAAACAAAATAGCTAAAACCCTGATCTCTGACGTGCTGCCCAAGAGCACACTTGTGTTGGATCTCCTACTTGCACCCTACTACCAGATCATTAGTGGTTCATAAATATTGCACGTCATGCATGTAACTAACGCCAGAGTGAATTCTGGGACAGCCGTGCTGTCCCAGAGTGCTTTTAGTATAATTCAGTACACTGTGAATCATTCTTGTCATTCACACAATACTGGTACACTTGGGCTGAGGTACACATCCTTTCAATCCCAGAAGTCTGATTTACTGGGGGCTCTTTTTATGTGTCATGGTCTGCAAATAGGGATTTTACTTTTCTGATACTTCACCATCATTAGTTGTCTGTAGCATATCTTCTGTTGACATGGACTTGTCCGAACCACAATTTCCTGTGATCTTCAGTAAAGGTAGCTGCTTGCTACTTGCTACTGGGTGTACATATGGCAATTATTTCCTCACAGTGGGCAAGGGCCTGGACCACATCTGCCTATTTCATGGTGACAAAACTATGTAATCAGTGTGTAACAAACACTATTTAATTTCCCAAGACTGTTTCCTCTTCCTCAATAACATTCCAATTTCATTTCCTGGAATTGTCTCTTTCTCATTCTATTAAAATTAGAAGCAATCAGGTTTCTATAGCTGTAGGTCAGGCAGGAGACTCAAACTATTGCTGTTTTATTCTACTCTCACCAAAAATGTTCTCATTTCTGGATTATTCTTGTGGCTTCTGTTTCTGTGCCTGTGAGCAGCTTGGTGTCTGATCACAAATACGTTTTATTTTTTAGCCCTAAGAATTTCTGATTATTTTACTTTTTGCTGAGCAAAATTGATTCCAGAAAAAAAATCACTGATGTACAAAAATATATGGGGAAAATTAGAGCAAATAATAGTTATATACTTTTAAATCTCAAAACCCTAGTTTAATGTAAATTTCATTAGTTTTGAACATCCTGAACATCAATACAACAGTTTTATTCAAAATTTTTTAAATCATAATAGGCTGAGTAAGTAACAAAGAGTGAAAAACTTTGAATTGCTTGGAACTTAAAAAAAAATTAAATGTGTGTTGAAAAACAGAATAGAAGTGCAATTTTACCAAACAACTGGAGAAAATATCTTTATAAAGCTTATTGTTATATCTATCTTCAATAATGCTAAATCACAGTGTGATTGATCAGTTCATAATTCGGGATGTCAGTAGGAATAGGCTTATTTCTGACCACTGCACAGAAAGAAAATATAGAAAAAATGTAAAACTATGTCCAAATACTAAAATTGACATCCTTTTCTATTTTCTATAACTAACACTGACTATAATTACTTCTGCGTTACTGTAAAGTAACTAAGAAATATTGGGTTGATATATGCATTTGTAAGGGTGAATACACAGGTTGATTTAAAGAAGAAAGACTCTTAATCTTTAAGATACTAATTGTAACCAGATGGAAGCAAAAAATCTTTAAACTATCACTTTTAAAACTTGCACCTTTGTTTGAGAAATTATTTCCACTTTACATTGTTTTGGAAGGAGTACTGATGTTTAGGATTCTTTTCTATTGAGCACTTTGGTCAACACTTCTTAAATCAGAATTAATTAGAAAATTAAACAGGAGGGAAACTCTCAGTGCAATAAGGAAACAAAATGAAAAGTGTGCAAAAGTGCTAATAAGAACACAACAGGCCTCTACAATGGCACTCAGGAGA
>PVKN010044907.1:0-10022 GCA_004027915.1 Capromys pilorides
AGTTTGTCAGTGTCCACGAAATATTTTGACTTTGGTTGAGGATTATGTTGAATCTATAGTGTCTTAATAGTGACTATTCTTAAAAATAGCACATCTGGCTATTTTTTTAGAGCTTTGTTGATTCTTTTCATGAGCATTTTACAGGTTTATTCATAGAGATCTCATACATATTTTGTTAGATTTATACATAAGTTTAATTTTGTTGGTATAAATGTGTAAAAGTTAGTGTGCTTTTAATTTCAAGTTTCTCTGCCTTATTGTTGGCACATAGACAAATCAGTATACTTTATATTAATGTTATATCAAGAAACTAATACAATCTAAAAATTAGATTATTTAAAAGGTATCTTTAAACATTAAAAGTAGAGCGTGGATTAAATTCTCTCCTCTTCATGGATAGACACATGCACATGTGATTTATTGATAAAGACGTATGTAATAAATATTGCTGTAACTCATACTTTGGAACATCTTTGCTCTGCTCCTGTTTGAAACCAACAGAAAAGACAAAGGAATGAATTGATTAGGGAGCTGTACTCAGAAGAGTGAAGTAATTTACCTATGCTGACCCAGCTTGTAGGAGCCAAGAGTGGGATTTGAACTCATACTGTTGCCCACGCCTCCTGTTCCTATCACTGACTCAGATGTAGGCCATGAGTGTATCCCTTGGCTCCTAGCTCTTTCTGTAGGACTCCTTCTTGACCTTCTTTGTCTGTCTTCATCTGAGCTTTTCTCTTTACCCCTACCCAAGAATACCATTCCTGTGAGTACCACCTGGCCTGTTGCCTTTGTTTTTCAATTTTCTTCCTTTTGATGTTTAGACGAAACTTGATGACTTTAGACATATCGGTGCGTCTTGTCTGAAGGTGCTTCTCTTCTCGCCTTCCGCTAGGCGGCGCCTTTCTCTCTGCGTAGCACTCCGTTTTCTGGAGTGAAGCTCTCCTCCGCCTAGCCCTTGTCCCCAAGGTCTGACCCATGGGTGAGCTTCCTGCTCCTTCTGTGGTCTTGTCTTTCTCTCCTGCCCACTACCATCCAGTGAATCCTTGCTTTTTACCACGCATTCATTTATTAACCTGTTACTGAGTATTAGGTGCTAAACTATAAACAAACACAAGGCAGGTACTTTTGGTCAAGGTATGGAGGCTTTCTCAGCTACCACGAGGAGATGGTACCTTGGTTTCCCTTCTCAGTACGAGGGGCTGAACTTAGGACTTTTGCACCCTGCTACATCCTCAGCCTTTTTTTTTTTTTTTCTGAACCGGGGATGGAACTCAGGACCTTGCTCTTGTCAGGCAGGCACTTGTGCCCCTGAGCTATCTCCCTGTATCTTGTGATTACTTTTTAAGGCAGCAGGTAAGACCACAATCTTTATTTTATTTATTTATTTATTTTTTGACAGTTCTGTTTTGACCTTCATAGTTTATCTCTAATGCCTGGAAATTGTAATTTTTTTATTTTTTAATTTTTTTTGGAAGTACCAGGGATTAAACTCAGGACCTTACACTTGCCAGGCAGGCACTTATGCTGCTGAGCTATCTTCCCTGCCCTGGAAATTGTAAATTTTTGTCGATGTAGTTCTCGAAGTAAAATCTATGTAGACGTTATCAAGACCAATTTTTAAGATATTAAGTAGCAATAAATTTTTGACCAATTCATTTTTATGCTTTTAAACAGAAGACTGTTTTGGGGAAACCAAGATCCTATTTGCCCTGTTCCTGAGTGCACTTTGTCCGCTCGGCTGTCAAAGAAACTTAACAATCTTGCTCAGCCCAAGAAAGTGTCCCACCGCTACGTACCCAACAGGTCAGTGTGGGCATCTGGGATAGCTTTATCAAGAGGGTAAATTATCCTGTTGTTGAACTTTAGGGTTTTCCAGAATGTTTGTACTGTATATAACACTGTTAATGAATAAACTTACTTATGCATGAAACTTTGATGAATTTTAAATTTACCCATGGGCTTGATTACTATGAATTATGACTTTTTAATTCTTTTTTGTTTGTTTGTTTGTTTATTTTTGTATTATGGCTGGCTCAGCCTGCCCTGGGGGTGGGGAGGGCACAGCATGTGTTGACGGGGATGGAACTGCAGTCCCTGCGGTTGCCTGAGCTTTCCTAAGCAGGCGCTTTAGATCACTGAACCATCTTGCTGGCCCTAAATTCTGTTTAATTTACATTGCTGATTGTTTACTGTAACAGATCTTAATTTCAGAATGCAGGGCAGAAAGAGTAATAAGAATATTATTAATGTTATTAAAATCCCAAATGCAATCTTAATTAACAAACCTCAAAACTGGTTAAGTAATCTAAATCACAGCCTGGTGTAGTGGCACATATATGTAGTCCCAGTGCCTCCTCTACACTTGGAGGCTGAGGCAGGAAGATTGCCATGAATTCAAGGTCAGCCTGATCTATATAGCGAGACCCAGTCTCAAAAATAAGTTTTCTACACATTACGATTAAGTCAAATTGACTTTTTTTGGGGGAGTAACCAGGGGATTGAACTCAGGACCTTGTACTTGCCAGGCTGGTACTTGTACCTCTGAGCTATCTCCCCGCCCCACCCTGCCAAATTCACTTCAATACCTAAGAGCTTAAGACAAAGAAAGATATCAGTGTAAATTCAGCCTGCTAACTAAAAATATAGTAAATAATTTTAAAATGTTCAAGTAGATGGTGAAATATTTGATTAAAGGCAGTTATTTCTGTAGTCATCAAATTATCTTTCATTCTACTTAAAAATTGCATTTAGTATGGAAACTTAGGTTTTGCATAAGATAATAAAAACCAACTGACAACCTGACTAGCTATATCTCTTACTAGGCCAATTCATTTCTCCCCCTGTGAAAAACAGCCATGGGCATGTATGATGCTCCTCTTGCTATCCCAGGCCTGGGAATCAATGTGGGAAAGTACTGTGACAATCTGAATGGAGCTGCTTCTCTCACGCCTTCTTCTTCCTCATCATGCAGGGATCAGTTCTACTACAGCTGCGGAAGGGAGTCTGTGATTTGGAAGATCCCTCCGGCGGCGTTGTTCAGCCAGCCCTCCACAAGGATCCAGAGGCTGGCGCAGCCCAACAGATTCAAAAGACAGCATCTGCAAAACAGGTAGAACATCTCCAGAATCTCCACCTGTCCTAATCTAACTTGGGGCAATGTCCCAGGGTCATTGTTCTAATTTTAGTATGTGCAGTTTCATGAGATAAAGTCTGCCTGTGTCCCAAAGTGTCTGGTAAGGAAGTGAAGTGTTTGTAGCAATTGTAGGTGAACCAAAGATCATCTTCAGTAGTTACATTTGATTCAAATTTTGGTGAAGCTAAAAATCCTACTAAACTTTACCAATGTCAGCCAATTAGAAAGAAATCTCAGAGTGGTGAGAGGGCTCGCTTAGCCCTCAGGAGGTCCCGGGTTCAGCCTTCCAGCGGGCCAGAAACAAGACAAGCAAAAGAACTCTTCAGCCGTGCCGCACAGGTGTTGGCGAGTTGTAGACCTTACGCCTCTCACTCTGCAGACGGTTTTCCTTGCACTTTTTAAAAAGCTTTTGAAAGAGAATAAAAAACATTAGAAAAGATACAGAACTTCATTAAACATGATGATTGGAATTTAACAATGATTGTTACATTGCATATTGTTACCTTCAAATTAGTTGAGATTACCAGATATAAGCATGACAAATTGCTCAAAAAAGTTAAAAAGAAGGAAAAAAGTTTAAGTGTTAACTGTTCCATTCAACGTACTAATAGAAATCAGCAATACCATTGTCCTAGCTATCCTGTGTATATACATCTTTCTTTCTTTCTTTCTTTCTTTCTTTCTTTCTTTCTTTCTTTCTTTCCTTCTTTCTTTCCTTCCTTCCTTCTTCTTTCTTTTCTTCTTTCCCTCATCCCAGTTGTTCCTTCATTTTGAGCAGTTTCTTTCCCCTCCATGGCATTGTACCTTTTAGATTGCAGCTATTCTTTCAGGTTCTTATCCTAAAGAGACATTGTGATATTAACATATGTGGATCTGATTAATTCACTTATGAGTAAGGTTTCTAGTTGCATACTCTTACTCATAAAAGCCTTGAGTTTATCTTTTTGTTGTTCTAGAAATCGAACTCAAGACCTTGTGCTTGCCAGGCAAGTTCTATACAAGTTTATCTCTTTTTTACACATCAGTAATTCTCCAATGTATAAAAACACCACATCTTTTTTATCCACTCTTCAGTTGGTGGGCATTTGGGTTGTTTTCTAGATTTAGCTGTGACAAATTGCACAGCTATCAAGATAGCTGCACACATGTTGCTGTGCTATGATGTTTTCAGTTCTTCTGGAACAATATCCAGAGAGAGAATAGCTGGGTTGATTGGGACTTCTAATTCTAGGTTTTGAGGAAACTTCACATTGATTTCCATAGTGGTTATACCAGTCTACATTCCCGCCAACAGTGGAGAAGAGTTCCTTTTCCCCCACAACCCCTCCAACATTTGTTATTGGTTGACTTCTTGATGGTAGCTATTCTTTCTGGGGTAAGATTGAATCTCAGTGTTGTTTTAATTTGCATTTCTCGAATGATCAATGATGCTGAACATTTTTCAAATATTTATTTGACATTTTTATTTCATCTGAGGAGTATTCATATCAGGTACCCATGTTTTGATTAAGACTTTGAATTTTGGGGGCCTGATTTAAAAAAAGTTTTTTTTGGTGACCCAAGGTTCGAACTCACAACCTTGAGCTTGCCAGACAGGCACTGTGCCACAGAGCTATCTCCCCAGCCCCTAAAAATTTTTTGTATGTTCTAAATAGAAGTCCTTTACCTAAGGAACAGTTGGCTAAAATTTTTTCCCAATTTGCAGGTTTTCTTTTTACTCTGTTGGAGATTTCTTTGCATTATGGTGGGCCCAGGATGGGGCTTCAGTAAGTCCATTCACTCCCCATCAATTTTTTTTGGTACTGGGAATCGAACTCAGGACCTTTTGCTTGCCAGGCAGGTACTTATGCCACTGAGCTATATCCTTGGCCTGAGAGTGGAAAAGAATATATAGCAAAAAATCAACAACAACAAAAAAGAGCTGGAATGGCTATTCTGATCTCAGATGATACACATTTCAGAGACAGAGAAGCACTATTTATTCCCTAAAATAGTTACCATAAGTGTATGTACCATGGAATATTGCTTAGCCTTTAAACATAAAGAAATTATGACACATACTAAACATGAATGAATCCTGAGGACACTATGCTAAGTGAAATAAGCCAGAAAAAATAACACCAAGTAATGTATGATTCCACTCAGATGAGGCACAAAGCAGAGTCATTGTCACAGAGACCGGATGTAGGATGGTGGTGCCATGCATGGTGCATACCTGTCATGCCAGTAATTACAAGGCTCAGATAGGCAGATTGCCATGAGTTTGAGGCCAATTTAGGTTAGTAGTGGGTTCAAGGCCACCCTGAATTACATAGTGAGACTTTGTCTCAAAAATGAAAAAAAAAAAAAAGAAAAAAAGAAAGAAAGAAAGAGACAGAGGGCTGGAGGTTGCCAGAGACTAGGGAGAGGGGCAATGAATTGTTTAATGGGTTAAGAGTTGGACAAGATGAAAAGATTTCTGGAAATTAGTTGCACAAGAGTGCAAACGTGCCTAATACCATTGCACTGTAATTTAGTGGAAAATGGTGCAAATGGTGAATTCTACTTTATGTGTATCTTACTACAGTGAAAATAATAAAAATGCAATGTATTTTAAAATAAATTTAACAAAAGAACTGCATGACATGCACTGAAAACTTCAAATATTATCGAAAGAAATCAAATAAACTTTGCATATTAAAAAAAAGCTATGATTAAACCCCTGAATTTTGTTAAGATGGCAGTTTTCCCCAAATTGACATATAGATTCAGTGTAATTTCTGTTAAAATTCTAGCTGCCTTTTTGATACTCATTGATAAGATAATTCTAAAATTTGTGTGGATATAGAATCTAAAGTAGCCATAAACAGCCATGTCTTAGTTATTTCTTTTGTTGCTGAGACAAAATACCCAACACCTCAAGTTAGAGGAGGAAAGGTTTATTTTAGCTTAAGTTTGTATAAGCTTCAGTCCACAAGCAGCTGGCCCTAAGGGGGAATGACATGCTGGAGGAGAAACAGTCCCTGGCAGGGCAGACACGAAGTAGGGAGCCTGCCTTCTTTCTGTCCCTTCCTATTGTGTCCAAGATACAAGTCTATTGAGTGATGCGAACCACACCCAGGATGGGGCTTCAGTAAGTCCATTCACCCACCCAGAACTATGCTAATCCACTTGGGGGCCAATCCAGGCACCACACACCTTTAACCCATGATTGCACACTCTAGCTCCACCCCCTCTTGAAAGCCCCACCTATGAATGCACGAGGCTTTGGGATGGACATCTAGACACGAGCCATAGCAAACCACAAATAGGAACAAAGTTGGAAGATACAGTTTGTGATTTCAAAACTTTCTAAAGGAGTGTAATAATCAGGGCAGTGTGCTACAGGCATTAAGATAGACATTTAGGTAAATAGAAAAGAATGATAGTCTAGAAATAAAACTACATTTATGATCAATTGAGTTGTGACAAAAAGAGGTTAATTAGGGGAAAGAATAATTGCTCAGAAATTGTCTATAACTGGGTATCCTCCTGTGGCAGGAAGAGGTTGGATCCACAGCACCCCATCTCTAGAGGCTCCAGTGGGCCACAAAGCAAGTGAAAGAGCTGTGAAGCCCTCAAGGAAAGAAGGACACAGATGTCTGTTACCTCAAGTTAGGCGATGATGTCTTAGTCAGGACATCCAAAGCACAGATGACCCACAAAATGTGAGAAAATATTTGGAGTTAATATGCCCAATAAGTTACTAGAATTGAGAAGATATCTAAACAACTAAAAAAGCACAATAAAAAAAATAAATAACCCACTTTTTGAAATGAATGGGCCTTCCTCCAAAGAAGATACAGTGCTTGATTTAAGATGGCTCAACCTACACTTTTTTTTAACCTTATGAGGATACAAACGTAATATGCACGCAGTAGAAGTCATACTTGGAAATTTGGTCCTTTTTATATCTAAAGATAGTGGTACAACATTCTTTCTTGATGCTGGGCAGAGTAATGATCCACCCCTCCCAGTCAGCCATGAAATCACAAAAGTAAACAACTAATATTTTGGCTTAAGTTGTTAAATGCACTTTTTACTTAGTGATGCTTTCAACTTACTGTGGGTTTACTGAGATGCAAGCCCTTTATAAATTGATGATGAATGTACAAATGTGTCAGAAACAGATGAAAAGATACTAAACATCATTAGTTATTCTGGAAATTCAAATTAAAATTATAATAAGATATAGCTTCTATAAGTGGAAATAAAAATAATAAATAAACAGAAAGTAGTATGTGTTGGCAGGAATGTGGAGAAATTGTAACCCTTCTATATTGATGATGGAACTGTAAAATGGTACAGATACTGTGGAAAACAGTTGGGCAATTCCTTAAAATGTTAACCATGGGCCAGCCAGATAGTTCAGCAGATTAAAAGCATCTGCTTAAGCAGATGGGGGGGCCCAGGGGTTTGAGCCTATGCTGGCCCTGCCTCTGGTGTGCCCTAAGATGGCAGTTGAGACTGGGCATGGTGGTGTGTACCTGTAATCCCAGAGCTTGGGAAGCTGAAAAACAGGAAGGAGCACTACAAGTCTGATCTGCGTACTGAAACTCTGTAGACCCTGTGCTTAATACATTTTTTAAAAAATTTAAATATGCAGCATGAGTGTGTCTCCCAGAGAGTTGAAAACATTTTTACATAAAAATTTGCACACAAATATTCATAGCAGCAGTATTTATAGGGGCCTAAAAGTGGTAGTGACTTAAATGTTCATCGAATAGGTGAATAGCTAAACAAGATGTGGCAAACACACACAGTGAACTGGTAGGCAGTACTGATACATGAATCCTTAAAGTATGTTAACTATAGGGACTGAGACATAGAAGGCTACATAGTTGTATGCTTCTGTTTATTTGGAATTTCTTGAAGAGATGCATCCATAGAGACTGAGAGTAGAAGAGTGGTTCTCAGGCTTGTGGGGATTTTCTCTTTCAGGGACCAAACCATTCTGAAGTTAGTGTTGGTGGGTGCATAACTTTGTGAATATTTTAGAAACCATTTAATTGTACATTTTAAAGTATAAATTTTATGGTATGAGGGCTAGGGAGATAGCTTGGTAGTCTATGCCTGCCTGGAAAGTGTAAGGACCCAAGTTCAATCCCCGGTACCTCATGCCATGCTGTCCCAGAACCTCAGAACCCTAGGCACACCATGCCAGCCCCTGAACCCTGGGCATGCCATACTGGCCACCAAAACCAGGCATGGTGGTGCACTCCTATAATCCCTGCCCTGGGGAGGCTGAGTCAGGAGGATCATTGTGAGTCCGAGCTGTATAGCAAGACCTTGTACCAAGTAAAAAACAAACAAATAAGTAAATAAATAAATAAGATTTTAAAGATTTATGGTATGTTAATTTTGGGTCAATAAAAATAACAATAATAATGATAATGATAAAAACTTCGAACGGACTACCCTTACAAGGTAATAATATGTCTGAGAAAAAGCATTTCCATTTTAAGTTTGCAGATCAGTGTGTTGATTGGTAGGTTTTGGGTCAAGAAAAGGAATATTTGGGTGCCTCTTGGCCATTGGCTGGGATTTTCAATCAGGATTATCTCCAATCGCACTGCCAGGGAAACAGCCATCCCAGAAACATCCTCAATGGTATCTTGTCTCAGGTGCCAGTAGGAAGTGAGGCGTTTTTCAAACTGCAGGTCACAACCCATTCATAGCAGATCACGAAATTAATCCAAATTTTCTCTCAAAGAAATCAAATTTAAAAACTGGAAAATATATCATGCAGGATAAGCCTTGTTTCACGGTAACTTTGCCTCATGTCCACAGGCACACATTTACATCTACCAAGCCACGGTATGAAATGTGCTTCTAACTGTGTACTATAATAGAGAGATTTCGAGAAACACCAATGTGGCTGTTAGTGATTGTGGGAAGAGGTCTGATGTGTAATTCACAGGAGGTTGACTGTGGCAAGATCCAGGTATCACTGCTGTAACAGCGATGCCGTCTCCCGCTCTCATTGCAGCGATGACACAGCACAAGGCCTTCTTCACTACGCTGATCCTTCTCCCCGGATTTTGCGCCTCTCAGTAGCCAAGAGCGTGGACCCAAACTATGTTCCTCCAAGAAGCGTGAGTGTTCCCGTGCGAGAGAAGCGGTCCCCGATCCACTCTGTGACACCATGCTTTCTTATTTCTAGGTGTGGATTTCCTTCTTCTTTCCACGTGTCTTCCCCCTCTGATCCAATGAGCTGTTCTGATTCCCACCCTTATGCCTCGTGTGCTGGTCAGGAGTGACTAGAGTGACATCGAATAAAGTCAGCTCCTAAGCAGCTGTGGCAGCTGGTGGTGTGTGATTGGGAGGCTGTGACTGCCGTTTGGATGTAGATCTGAAAGGCAGAGGTACAGGGATAGGTGACTAGCTCCCTGGAAGGCCCCTGGGCCCGGGACATCTGACCTCCTGGGGTGGCAAGCAAAAGCATTGAAATGACACCCAGGATTTGGAGGTAGATTTGTTTATGTTTATGGGCACTGATCGGAGTCATTCCCAAAATATCAGGCCTCCGTCTCTGGTGGTCTAGGGCTTAAGTGGGATAAACTAGCAGGAAGCAGGCTTTTCAGTTAGGGATTGGCTTATACAGTGTTCATCATAGGGACCACTGTGAGTTACAGTGACCAGGCATTTCTAAGAGACAGCAGCAACCGGAACGGGAGCAGGGACTATTACTGGGGCAATTAAGACACTAAATTATACTAGCTGGAGAGGTGAGATATTTTCTGTTACTGCAGGATTGATTATAATGGTAAGAAAAGGCCAGTAGTAGTTAAGGGCTTAAAGTCCATTCACTGGGCTCAACTCATAATGCCCCATTCAAATTTTGAAGTCCCAATTCTTCCCAGGCAGTGAT
>PVKN010044908.1:0-10042 GCA_004027915.1 Capromys pilorides
TATTTCATATAATAAATCATACCTGATTTATTATATAAAAATGCAAATGTGTCTTGGTAGTAAGGCATGCTTATCTGAGAAATGTTTTCAGTAGTAACTAGAAGCTCTAGAAGCCATGAAGACGGGAGCACTGGGAGGAAAAGCACCTTCTGCTATTCAGGTATTTCCAGTCCACAGCTCATAGGATGTACTATGCTCATATCCATAGGACACCCTGACCAAAAGTGGAATTCATGTTTAAGTACCAAGAGGTAGCAAAGCAAGTCAACCAACACACCTGTTTTTTCTTGTTTCATGCCTTTAAAATGAATCTTACTCAATTCTGCAATTTTTCCCTACACATTTTTTTTCACATTTCAAAAACAATATTCTAACTTGGATAACAAAATTTCATTAAAACAAGGAAGTGAAAATACTTATTAGATTAAGAAAATCTATACTGCAGTAACATGCTATGCTCTTTTCTTTAAACATTCAAATTCTTAAAGTATATTCTGTATTTCAGAAAACAATATTATTAAGAGAATAAAACATGTATATACACAGGATACCTTAGATTTCTGCTGGTCTGTTAGAAGGAGCAATTAATGCTTTGTTTTTCTCTTTTCTTTTTTTCATGAATTTTGTATGCTTATATCTGGTAATTTGAACAACTAAGTTATTATATTTTATTTATCTTTTTTTTTGTATTTTCTTAGTACAGCATCTATAGGGTCTACAGTGTCTCACTACACAGGTCAGACTCACAGTGGTCTTCCTGTTTTCAGCCTCCCGTGTGCTGGGATTACAGGTGTGCATCACCATGCCCAGTCTCAATCGCCATCTCAGCACACCCCAGGGAGAGGGCCTGCAAGGCAGGCCAGGGAATTGAACCCTCAGCCCGTGCATCTGCCTAACCAGGTGCTTTAATCCACTGAGCTATTTGGTCAGTGTCTGAACAACTAATTTAAAGACAACAAAATGCAGTGTAACAACCAGCATTGAATTCCTATCAGTTTGTTTAGTGAAATTCTGTATCAATTTTTACTATATTTTATTCTCTTTAAAAATGAAAAGACTAAATAATATAAATAAAAATATTTCTGTTCTCAGGAGTAGATGTCACAATCTAATAAACCCAGATAAATCAGTGTCACTGAAGCCACAGTGCAAGGCATTCCTCAATGTGGCTTCTTGTATTTCTCTCCCTACCCGTGTCTTACATCACTTTCCTGGTATCTGATGAGTAGCAGTAAGACAGTAAGCAAGAAGTCCATAGATGGACAAGTAAGACCAGGAAGTCTCCAGGAGGAGGCTTAGTCATTTGCAGATAATGGGACCTTGTTGGCGGAGGGAGGCGGGTTCTTGTCTATCCATGACTGGGAAGGGTGAACTTTCTGTTTAAGGGGTACAGGCCCATTGCTTTCCATCCCATAAAATTCCAAACACCACCTGCACTAGATGCCGTTCCCCTCTGCCCAGTGTTGAGTTTCATCTGTTGCTGCATCGATCCAAAGTCTCTTGAGCCCAGTTCTTGCTGCCCACCTCCTACTCCTAAAGTCTTCATGCCCTGGAAGTATCCCATTAAAGTGAAGCCCAGGCCTTGAGATCTTAGACAATTATTTCTAAATTGTGTAATCCTTTTCTCTAAAAAATAAAAATCCTCAATACTGATGTGAGATGTGGTATCCAAACTTCAAGGCCTCTTCACATGGCCAACTGAACCTATCTGTAGTGAGTGTAAAAGCAGCTGAGGGTTGCTATCTTCTCTCTCCCTGGCAGGCCATTTCTGAGGAGCCATCGGAAAGTGTCTACCTAGTTGACTTCCAGATTTGGAATGCATCCCGGATGTCAGACAACACAGGCATTGTGGATGAGGACTGCAAAGATGGCCAAGAGTAAGACCGGTGCATTCAGAGAAAATGAGGACCTGGGTGGTGGAATCTTTTTAAGATTCTTGAGAAAACATTTCCTTAGGCTCAGTGAGGAACCCTAGACAATGACAGCCTGTCTCTCTCTTTTTTTGTTTAATAAACTTTATTTATTTTATGGTCGGCTCAGCCTGCTCTGGAGGTGGGGCTGGTGCAGCATGTGGTGCCAGGGATTGAACCGCAGTCCCCACAGTTGCCTAAGTCTGCCTAAGAAGGCATGCTAGACTGCTGAGCTATCTCACCAGCCCACCTCTCTCTTTCGTGTAGCATGCTGCCCTACAGCACTAGTCTAGTTCAGGGTAGTTTCATTCTTTCTGTGACACTTATATGGAGAACATGGAGCCCAGACACTGTGCTCTTTGCAAGCTTTAACCCAATTTGTCCCCATCTGCCTAAAATAAGAAGCTACTTTTATTCCACAGCTGAAAAAATGGAATTCCTGTCCTAAGACAGTATCATTCTCTAATCTTTGGCAGCTGTGAGAGTGAGTTTTCTGTCACTCTGACAAAGTACCCAAGAGAAACAACTTAAGAGGCTCATATCACAACATCCAAAAAGTGAAAAAGGAGACCTAACTTTCTCCAACTAGAGCCCAATTCCTAAAGGTTCACTGCTTCCCAGTTGGAGAGTAAATGCTCAATACACAAACTTCTGGAGCACTTCAGATCTACACCATAAAAGCAACTGTCCTGGGAAGTGTCATGAAGTGGCTTCTTTTAGTGTAGTACCTTGGATACCTGGCACTTTTGCATCTTTTCAAAGGTGACTGACCTCAAGAATAAAATCATGTTGGACACTTAATGAAATAAAAATGCTTTATGTCAAGCTTTGAAAACAGTTTTAGACATCTGCAGAGGGAAATGGAGAGAACCCTGACTTTGAGCCCAGGGACCAGAGCCTTACCTTGAGTTTCCCCAGAATTCACTGATACTTACCTTGAAAATCAGTTCTAGGCCCAACTCTATGGCAGTAAAAATGATCCTAAATTTGCTCACCTTCCAGGCCCTCTAGAAGACCTTACCACAATTTCATGGAAGGGCTACACATCAGAAGCAGGTAAACTGCCCAGGACCCTGACTGGCTCTATTGCATAGATGGAGGGACAGGCCAGAGTCTAGCAACCAGAGGAGAACCGCAGCAAACTAGCTGCTTACATGGAATTATTCCTCTTTTGTTGCGTTGCTGTTAAATTTGTGCTTAAAATGTAAAACCTACCCAGTGCAACCAAGTTAGGAAATAGAGGTGCTGTCTGATGCAAATAAGAGCCTGAAGAAGATCTCAAAACAACTACTGATATAACATAGGCCTCTCTACCTCGTCTTTACTCTGCTCTTGAGATTTATCCTCATGACCACTAGATCTGCAGAACCATGTGTTCTGCTGTCTAAGCTTTAGACTCCAGGGAAGGCTCAGAACCCAGGAATTCAGCATGATTATGCATGTGGAGTGAAGAACATGGGTTCTAGTACTCGGCAGGCTGCTAGAGGTGAGCTAGAACTTGCTCTTGTGTAGGTTTCTTAATACTTCAGTTACTTTGTGTGGGAAAATGTGTGGGAAATGGGGATAATAACACAGCTTCTAGGGTTAACAAGGATAAAGAAGATATCATGGAAATATTTAGTACCTAAATACTCAATATATGATCTCCTTAGCTTATAATAGCTGGACTCATATTTTCAATATATCATGAGCAAGAGAGGAGGGAAGGTGTCATGGCTCTGTCTAAAAGTATCTCTCAAAGTCTCAGGTGGTCATAGGTGGGATTTTTCGGAGTTGGCTGGATCTAGAGTGTGACTGATTCATGGTACCACTTTAATTCCCTTAGCCTAGATAGAATAGAAAGAAGTAGAAAAATGCCGCTAGGGACCCTTGCTTGCTTCAGTTTGCTGTCTTCTACCAGCCATGAACTGTTTTTTCCTCTGTGATATCACCCTGCCTTGGAGTCAGCCTATTATGGATTTCAACCTCTACAAACTCTACAAACGGTGAGCTAAATAAACTTTTCTTCTTTTAGCTGAGTGTTGACTATTTTGTCTCAGCAATGAGAAAAATAACTAAGACAGAAGGGATAAGAATAATTAGCATAAAATATCATTTGTTCTTAAAGAAAAGCACCTGCAATTATGTCTATCTACAAAGCTAAAAGTATATATATATATATATATATATGCCATTCTCCCAAATGAATGTGTGTAACCACCGTATACTGCAAAACTGCACTTACAAAGGAAAGCTATCAGTCCATAGTAAAGCGTAGGTTCTCAATTGCCAGAGAAGGGGAGGAACTGAAAAGTGGCAACAGGAAGAGTTTAATGGGAGGACATCATTCACGGGCAGGGGAGAGAAATCAACAAGGGATGGTGAAGCACCTCTGGGGCTGGCAGCAGTGGGAAGTCACTGTCACTACTGAGACAGGAAGGACAGAGTAGTCACAGGACCCAACACAAGGTCCAGGGACACCAGAGAGCAGAGGCACAGCCACGCTATCCACACAGACTACAGAGGTCAGCTTTCTGGGCCCAGAACGAGTGCAGGCACACAGCTGGACACTGGGGAAGGTTGAGAGAAAGTGCTGCATGTTGCCACCGGCTTCTCAGGTGCGAGATTCTGGTTATCCCATGGTGGCCCCACCTTTACCCATGAAATACCACTTGAAAATGTGCCACTCTCATTGACAGAGACAATGTGAAGCCAAGTGTCACTGCACAACACATGCCGTCCCAGCACATGCTTGAGCCGCGACCGAGAGCATGGGGCTAATAGCTGTCTACAGGAGCGGATGGACCCTGAGGGCGGGCTAAGGGATGTAAGTCAGACACAACAAGTTAGAGGGCACATGGCTTCTCCTACATGGACATCACAGTGGAAATGAGAGAATAATAAAGGAGGGATGGTGGGAAACAGGCAGACTTCCTGGAGATGGGGAAGGGGTTACGGTGGCAAGAGAGTGGTAGGTGAGGAAGTGGGGTAAGGAGACCAAGTGTGATCAAGACGTGATACAGACATCAGTGCCCCAAAACAAACATAACTGATGTGCACTGTAAGCACATATGAATGAAAAGATATCTGAACAGCTCATTTGAAGACAACATCATGTAATACAGCAATTGTGGTTGAATTCTTATTGATTTGTCAATGAACTTCTGTATTGTTTCTAATGTTTTTTTACTGTTTTGTATTCTTTTATGATAATAAAAATAAATAAAGCAATGAACCTCCCCAAAGAATTGTTAGTTGATAGTAAAATCATAAATTTCCAAACCAATATTTACTCAACTCAAACAATAAAGTATATATTGCTTTATTAGCATTAAACTAACATTTTTAACATAAGGAAGTGCATTTTTTAAATCAGGTACTTCTCTTCAGTTTAGATGAGAATGGTGTTCCATGGTTAACACTACTGGAGATGTACCATAAGAGCATTACGAGACAACAAAGTGGCAGAGTTAGGGCTCAGAGTATTTGATGATAAATTGTGGTACTCAGTTCTGCCTGATAACGTCTTGCTGTTCCTCAGAGCTCCTCGGGCTGAGAGGGCAGCAGCAGTCTCACTGGAAAGGAGGATGAGGGCACCGTTCAAGGGGCAGGGAGAGACTGAAGAACAGGCAGTCAAATGAACACTTCTAGGGACAGAAAATAGTCATTTCTGTCCCCTCCATGCCAGGTGACCCACACCACTTTTCTCACACTGAGAAGAACTCACAGCCATGTGTAATAAGAATATGGCTTAATGGTAGACTTCTTTCTTTTTTGTTTTATGTATTCGGTATAGGATCTCACTATGCAGCTCGGACTCACAGTGTTCCTCCTGTTTTCAGCCTCCTCAGCGCGAGATTACAGGTGTGTACCACCATGCTTGGACTCAGTGGCCAGCTCAGCATGCCCAGGGGAGGGTTGGCACTGCATGCAGTACCAACAATCAAACCCTGGTCCCTGCATTTGCCTAAGCAGGTGCTTAGTCTGCTGTGCTATCTCACCAGCCCATGGTAGATTTCTTATTGGCTGGTATGAGGCTATCATATATTATAAAAACAAGTAGTTATATCAAAAATTCCTTCGCTTATATACTTAAATATTCCTTACTACAGGTCAAATCTACATACATTTTAAGAGATGTTAGTATATGACTAGCCTCTTCAAAAGAAACTCAAACCTCTGACAAGTTATCTTTGATTATCAAGCCTGTTATTAATTTATAGAGAGAGGAGAGGGAACTGTACATTCAGAAGCATTTTAATTTGATTTTGTTTGTTTCTGTTTCTATTTAACACAGATATTTATGGTTAACACCAGCAACTGCTGCCATCTGGAAAGCTGGGTTCCTTAATTTCCAATTTGGATAGAGGTGAAAGATGACAGATTTGTTAGAAAGCATGAATTGCAAAGATAAGGTCCTTCAGAGATCTCCTCCCTTTCCCAGTGCCAGGCTGACCCAGGGCTAGAGATAGGCATCAGGGATTTGGGGTGTTTTGGTGTATGTTCAGAGATAAGGACCTGTCTGGGAAGTAGAAGGAATGAATGGAATTTAACTGTTATATTTATTGGGGGGCGGGCTGTCCACATAACTTCACTCTGGGTTTACTAGAATTTCCAAAATGTTGCCAAAGTCATACTGAATGCAAGCTGTTGTGTTTTTCTTTTCTTCCTGAAGCTTCCTGGTTGCTTACCAATTCCACAAATTCCTATGTGACCTTTCTCAGTGTTTTCCCAAGGCTCTTTGTTACAAAGAGTGATTCACTACGGTTGTTTTCTGAAAGGAAGTGTTGGGCTTCAGCATGATACAAGCCTAAGTCATGGGAGTGTTTTCAAAAGTTATTATTTACCACATGGTTATAAGGGTTGGAGAACCCTGCCACTGGGCTGCTGCTCTAAGAGTGGGATGCAGAATGAGAATATGAGTTTCATGTAAATACTTCTGCAGATTCTTCTCTCATTCCCAGGCCTCCACTTCTGACAGAACACAAATGTTTGTTTCTAAAGCTTTTGAGTAATTTGGTTGGCTTTCTTGGATAGTGATTTTAGGCTTCTGGAATTTGCAATATCAGACAATAGATTATTAATATCAGTATCAGGAAGTCTGCCCCGATGCACTTTTTGGTGTGTACTGTGTACAAAATACATGTACACAATAAGATTGTTAAAATACACAGAAGAAGCTAAGCGAGTAGCTAGGCCATGCATCTCTTGATAGAAAAGTGGAAATAATCTCTTACTTCCAGTTTTCATGTCTAGAATTACACATATGTCAAGATAGGATCCTACCACGTGCTTTTCAGAGGCAAACAAAGCTTCTGGATTTTAATAATCTCTCACTGGGGATCTCTTAGAAATGGATGAGGGAGAAGGAGGAGGAGGAGAAGGAGAGGGAGAATTTCTGCTCTCACACTGAGGCAAAATTCTATGGAGAAACAAGTGAAAAGGTTAATTTTCATTAAGAAGTTAAATTCCATTTTAACTATTTTTCTATTTTTCTCAAGTTGTTGATTTTATGCACAAGCACAGTGAATGTATGGGATCATTTCTCCAAAGCAGACTAAGGATTTATGATTGACCTGTGCATTTTCAAATCTGAATAAAGCCCACAGAGTCCAAAGTGATTAGAAGGGTTTCTTTTTATGTTTTTAAAAAACAGCTTATATTCTTCCTTTTTCTGGAAAATATTTTAGCAGTTTTCAACAAAATATGGGTACACAGTAAGGTTGTTAAAATACACAGAAAAGCTACAAGCATATAAGAAGGGATGTTTAAAATAACTACTGTAACTGAGCATTAAATGTAATTCTGAGCTTCCTGGCAATTTGGGGAAAGGGGGAAAACAATGGGTTTTATTGTTTTTAGCATCAGATGAAAGAGCAGTTCACTGCTTCAGAAGAGACTTGATGTTTCCTGAGTTTTATTATTTAGGAGGTTGCATCCAATGAGCCCTTAGATGAAAAAGTAAAAGACTGAGTTTTAAACTTGGGCATGCATATTTTCATGCCCAACCAAAACTTGTAAGCACAGTACTAAAAATGAACTCAAGGAAAATGAAGAGCACTCACTCATAGGGGTAAGAATAATGAAATTGAAATATTATTTAAAAATCATCTCAAGATGATAGGCTATGTATAGCTTAGAATTCCTAGAGGGTAATGCTTCCTTAATACCAATTTTTCAATTTCTTCAAGTGTTGATTTTCATTTATTTTTAATAAAACATAGTGACAAAGAATAACATTCACTTTCTTGATTGATATATTTTAGAAATTCTGAGAAGACAGAATTCTGAAATAAAGGTCTACAAAACTAGTTATGATAATATTTTACAAAGCAAAAGCCCTTCAAATACAGAAGAGATTTTCTTCTGTATTATGTTGTAGTTCACCACTGGAACTATTGCTTGCTTGATTTCTTTTGCTTTTGAGAATGTAGCAAGATAAGTACTCTCATTATCAATGTAGAGAAAGGGAGCTAAATTTTTAAAAATGGCCAAAGAGCTGGGTGATCTCCAGGGTGCCCTGTCACCGTTGTTAACAGGAGCATTAATTTGGATTTCTGCTCAGCCGCAGTGCGTGCTATCTAGGGATCAAGATGGCCTCCAGTGGGCTCACACTGAGCCCCAGGGGAGAACATGACTCTGTTCTCCAAATTTAACTTAATTGGCATTGTGGGAAAACTTCTTTTCCACAAAGCAGCCCACGTTGTGTACTCAGCGTAAACCAAGGACTATTGTCCGGAGAGCTAAAGATGGGTGTGGTTTTATACCACAGTTTTTAAGATCCACCAGCCCATTAGCAGAGTCACCCAGCCCAGCTCAGCTCAGCGCCTTCACCCCAGGGCAGAGTACCAAGGAAAGCAAGAATGCAGGGAAGGGAGGGTGTGCTGCTTTTGATCTCCTATGTATTTAAGTGATTCCATTGTTTTCCTTTTGGAGCTCGTATCTTGTTGTATCTTGGAAGGAGCTGCCCTATTTTAATATTTGTCAGAATTCCAAGAACAGTCACCTTTCTAGTTCTTCAGAAAATCTCCTGGATCATTATGATTTCTCAATATTCTTAGCATTCTGCCAATCATTGAAAGATTTATTAAAGCATTTATTCTTTCAAGTATGCATTAAGTACATTTTAAAAGAATCAACCAATGCTAATTTCTGTGGGCTTTTCTTCCTCTTGTTCTATGCCCATTGATTAATCTACATTGATCCCTTTATCTGTGTTTTGGGAACTTTCATTCATTGATGCTTTCCCACACTGCATTTCACCATTTTGCCAGTTTATTGTCACTTGTTAGCTAATTACATTGTCAAACTTGGAAACTCAGTAATGGGGCATTCTCTGCCAGTCCATGTTAAGGTTCCTCTTTCATTAGCACATCTTTATTCATTCTTCACTTACTAGTTAAACATTGATCACATGCAGGGCACATTTTGTTCGCTAAATAAATTTTAAATTTTACAGAGGTTCATTATAATAGGACAGAGACCCAAAAGCATGTCCATTACATGAACATTGGCAGTACTACCTTTTAAATAAAAGATAAGTGTACCTTTTTAATATGAGATAACTTTCTATTAGGGAAAGAAATGTCATTGTGCTTTAAAACATTTTGGTGACTTCTCTGGATGTTGAAGGAGACTCTACCAATGAATGCATTCAGTAATGGCTCAGGGCAAAATGCAAAGGAAAGCTCTGCTGCTGTGGGTAAAGCTGGCTGGGTAGTGGTAAGGTTCCTTAGCATCCAGCAGATGAGTGAGTGAGGTGAACACTATTGGAGATCCAGAGGCAGAAAGCCTGCATGGCCCTAGAGAACCTAGGGTCCATGGTGAGGGCGGACAGCCAGTGACAAATTTCTTGGGACAGAAATGGCTTAGGTATTTTGTTTTTCAAAAAACACTGCCCTGTACCTAAATAAGTCATTTCTCCACTGGATGGAATGCAACTTCTTCATTAGCTTCATACCTTCAAGATAGGTCTGATACCTTCAAATTCATCTTGCATTGAAGAGATTTTTGTGGAAGTAATGAAAAAGGAACTGTGATTTCCATGTAGGGTAGGTCAGGGTAGAAAGAAGTGGCTATTAAGAGGGGCAAAGATCTGACTGATGAAGAATTAGGTGTACCAGGCATTGGAGCTACGGATAACTAGGAGAAAC
>PVKN010044909.1:0-10037 GCA_004027915.1 Capromys pilorides
GTTGCTCAGAAGAAATAAATTCTTTTAATATTTTTCATAACTTTAAATATAAAATAAGACAACTTAAAAGAAAGTGGCCCTAGTGCCTTTGACTTACAAGCTTTTCCTTTTGGTTGTATGATATACAGTTTGTCTCTATTCTGGGCAGACCTCAGGTTTAAAACGTATTTTTCTGGGGCCAGGGAGATAGCTCAGTAGAATAAGTGCTTGCCTGTCAAGTACAAGGTCCTGAGTTCAATCCCCAGTACCACCAAAAAAAAAAAAGGAAGTAAATAAATAAAGATATTTTTCCATTAGGACTCTTTCTGGTAAGTAGTAAACATGGCTTAATTCTGGTAATTTTGTTGTTTAACTTCCTAAATATATGTGACAATTTTAGTTGTCATAAGTGAAAATATACAGGAAAGAATGTGAACTTATGTGAGAAGTCTTATAATGATTGATTTTTGTTGTTGTTTTTGTAGACATGGACCAGGTTGATCACATGTAGCACTCCAGCATGCCTGACGGGATCTGTTCAGTCATGGCTTCCGAGCTTCGCAGGGCGATCACTGTGGCAAGGCTTGAAAAGCACAAGAATTTGTTCTTAAACTATAGGAACCTCCACCAGTTCCCACTGGAGATACTGAAAGGTGAAGCGCTGCAATACGTGGAGAGACTCTATATGAAAAAGAACTCCCTGACCACCGTGGTACAGTATTTATTATATTCCATTTAAGGATTTTTGCGTGTGTGTGTGTGTACGTACGTGTGTGTGTACCAGATATCAAACTCAGGACCTTGCTCTTGCCAGGCAGGTGCTTATCCCACTGAGCTATCTCTCTGACTTATACAGCATTTTAAACTATATATAAATGTGGTCCGGACAAAGATGTGTCTCATGCAGCCTAAGACAATCCCACCAAGATGTGTAGCCCTTCTTACTGTACACAGATCTTCCGGGTCTCTGCAGTTAGGAGGTTACAGTACTAGTTTTGCGTGAAAATATTCACTAATACACTATTTAGAAAATTAATCTCTAATCAAAAACTCTGCTTCCTTTAGCATGTGCGTATATCCTGGCTGTGGATTCTTTGTGTTTTAAGATTCCTATGAGATTTGTGAGTGATAAAGTATCTCACAGACTAGTTAAAAATGTGTGTAGGTGAATAACCTTGTTAGATGACTTCAACTTACAGGCATTAAAAGGAGTGATTTGAAGATTAAGAGAGATGTTTGAGAAGCTTAGTGAAGCGCTTGAATGTTAACAAAGCAAATAGAATGCTTTATCCTTGCCCTGTGAAAATCAAAATGATTTTGAATGGGACTGTTATATAGTAGGTTAGAAAAACAACTTTGCTCCAAAAGCACCATGCCCTAAGAATGATTTTCATTTGAACCTAAGTTGTATTACGTATGAATTAAAGAAAGCATTTACATTTTTTTCCAGGAAATTTCTTAATCAGACTTTTATTCCCACTGCTCATTATAAAATTTTATCTTCATTTTAAATGAACTTAACTTTATGTGGCCTTTTCTAGTTATCACTTAACCTCCTTTTAATGTTGTACTTGTGTTCTAGTTGTAACTAATTTTAGATGCTTTATGAGGTGTGGGTTTGTTGTTATTTTCTTTGTTTTCTTTTCTTTTCTTTTTTTGATGAATTGACCCTGTACTAGTTGAGCCTGTGTCAACTTAAGAAGTTTAGAAGTTTAATAAGTGACTCAGCAGGGAGCCAGGATTCTTAGTTTGCAAACATCCTCAACCTGTGCAAGAGGAGGGCACAGACTTTCTGTGAGCTCTACCCCGCCCAGCCCCAAGGAAAACTTGTTCACAGTGTAAGGAGGGGAGAGGGGAAGCTTGCTGGAAGCCACAACTGCTGCCCTTCCCTTTGCTCTTAGCTGTTTTTTGCTGCCATGAGCTGCTGCCCTCTGCCATATGGCACTCTGCCTTGGAGCCAGCAGAGTATAGATGGAAACCTCCACAAACTGTGAGCTCAATAAACCTTTCCCTTCCTTAACTTTGGATGTTGGATATTTGTCCCAGCAACCAGTGAAAAGTAACCAAGACAGAATTTGGTACCAGAGGAGTGGGGTTGTTGCTGTGACTACCTGACCATGTGGATTTCGAGCTTTTAAGATTGGCTATGGGAAGAGGTAGGGGGGGCAGCTCAATCCACCCTGAGGTCAGGCCCGGTTCTGGAGACCCCTGCCTTGGTGGCCTAGTTGCCTCCCAGAGGCCCTGACTTCCTTATTCCATCATCTTGGCATCAGGGTTTCAGCATGAATTTTGGGGTGAATCTAAACATTCCTGCCATGATATCTCCCCCTCCATTCCTTGTGTTTATTTGTTCTGTATTTCTTTACATACATTTAAAAATAGAATCATATTTTTCTGCAGATTTATTTTTTCATTTCCTGACACTATCCCCTTAACCTCCAGGCTGGTAGATACACAACTGTTTTTGTGTATATGTGCATGGATTTTGGACAGTTTGAAAGAAAATATTGCTAAGTCAAAAGAGGATGGATTATTACATTGATTGTGCTTTAGTATTTTTGCCATGTAGATGCAGCCAAATACAGAGAGCCTAAGAAGTTTCAGAATTTTGGCAGAGTAGATAACAATGAGATAAGAAATCTGAGTGGGATTGGAAGCAAAGAAAGAAAGGAGTGGTAAATGGTTAGGGTAGAGAGGGGCCAGAGGACCATTGGTGTTAGTCATGATCTTACGATTGTAAATGGATACTTTAATCCTCAAGTGGTCACTGCCGCTGATGACAGGGTCTTCTGTACAGAAGCAAGAGTGCTAAGAGGAGCAAAGGTGAGTGGCTGGGGTCTTTGTCAGAGGCAGACAGAGTGTAGCTTCGGAGCAGCACTCACGGAACCTTCTGAATTCTGAGGTCCAGGGTGTAGAATTAGCCCTGGAAATGAGAGGGCTGCAGGCTTTACTATTTTGTAACAAAAACTCAGAACCAAGACGTGAGCAGTTTAGGTTCTGTGTGCCAGCCCTCTACGGACCTCATTTCCCTCATTTATAAAGAACCCAAGAGACTCAGAGGAAAACAGACATTTCAATCTCAAAGTAAAATTCACTTACCTCTTAACAGGGGAAGTAGCCCCTTCTTTGATAATAAGCAAAAAGGAGGCACTGAACTCTAATGAAAGAGGGCGTTTGGGATGGGACCAATCAATGCAAGTGGATAGGTTCTGATGAAGCAGTTAACCTGTGCTTCAGGAGAGAATTAACTGAAAGGTGATATTCTCAGATTGAAGGAAAGAGGTGACCTGTTAGCCGTGTTCCTGAATTGGGCTGAGGGATGAGGCTCAGGTGTCCTTTACTGTTGGCCAGAGAGAAAACGTTCCTGATTGCCACACCACATATAAACCGGCAAATGTCAGAAGAATACAAATAGTAAGAAACACATACAGAGTTCAGCTTCCACTAGAAGAAGCATCAAGACACTGGTCATTTTTACCCTTTGGATTCTTAGAGAAGAAAAAGATTAACAGAGTGTTGATGGTTATTTTATTTTATTTTATTTTTCGGCTGACATCATTGGAGTTTCTACCAAATGCCGTGCATTTTTTCAGCAATTTACACACATTGGTTAACCCTCAAGACAACTGTGAAGTGAGCACTCTCATTATCCCTTCTTCATAGACAAACGAACTTTGCATTAAGAGTTATGTCAAACTCCATACTGATTATAGCTGGGGGCGAATGAAGGTGGGAGGCTGAAAGAAACAGGGCTCGTAGTGAAGCGAAAGGCTTGTCTGCTATTTGGTTTATGCTTCTTTTTTTTTTTTTTTTTGAGTGGGGTAAGGGGGGAGGGGGGGCAGCTCAATCCACCCTGAGGTCAGGGCTGGTGCAGCATGTGGTGCCAGGGATCAAACCATGGTCTCCTGCACCCTCAGCTTGCCTAAGCAGGCACTTGAGATCACAGAACTGTCTCATCATTCATTCAGTCATTCATTCATTGTATTTTTTAGTAAGGATCTACAGGGTCTCACTACACAGATCAGACTCATAGCGATGCACTTGTGTTCAGCCTCCCAAAGAGCTGGGATTACAGGCCTGTGCCACCATGCCTAGTCTCAATCACCTTTTCAGCGTGCCTCCGGGGGTATGGCCAGCTCATATATTTCTTTCAATAAGTGTTTGTTTTTGAGACATCATCCCACTGTGTAGGCTTTGTTAGTCTACCTTTGAACTCACTGTGAAGGTAGGGCTGGCCTCAAATGTGTAGCAATCCTCACGCTTCAGCCTCCCAAGTGCTGGGATTACAGGCATACACCACCATGCCCAACTCAGTAAGTATTTATTTTTAAAAATAATAAATAGCATTGTTGGAATATAGTACCACTGACATTTTATCCAGCCCTCAGATTTTATTAATCAAAGTATCTAAATTTTTATTTTTAATGGTGATGCATTGACTTAATTAGCTCCATTGTGGCTGGTAGCCAAATTGAAAGCGAGAAAGATTGATGCCTAGAGAATTTACAAATAGCTTATGTTCTCCTTGCCTGGGAAATTGCTAATACAGTTTCAGAATACAGGTTCTACTTGGACTCAGAAGCATTTTCAAGGGCTGGCCAAATAGCTCAGCAGATTAAAGCACCTGCAAGCAGGCATAGGGGCCAGGAGTTCCATCTCTAGACCTGCCATGCTGGCCCTGCCTCTGGGGTGTGTTGAGACAGCAATTGAGATTGGGCATGGTGGCGTGCCTGTAATCCAAGCTCTTGTGAGGCTCTAAACAGGCAGATCACTATGAGTCCCATCTAATAGTGAGACCCTGAACACCCTATAGACCCTTCCCTAAAATAAAAAATAAAAAGAAGCATTTTCATTTTCTGAATATTTTGGACTTTAGGATATTTGCATGTATATAATGAAATGTCTTGGGTGTGGGGCCCATGTCTAGACATAAGATACATTCATTCTTCACACGAACACTATCTACACACAGGCTTGAGGTAATTTAATGGAATAGCTTTAGTGCAGCTACATCTTGACTGTAACCTGTCACATGAAGTCAGGTGTGTAATTTCCCGCTTGGGACATTTTGTCAGTTCTCTAGTTTTCAGATTTTGCAGAATTTCAGATCTTGAATTTTCAGGTTAAAGATACTCAGCTTAAGTAGGTTCTACACCGAAGGATTACTGGAACAGCTTGAGGGGAAAGCATTAAGTAGATGTAAGAGAATCATACGTATGTCTTGGTTACTGTTCCCTGACAAAATACCTGACACCCAGAGTTAAAGGAGAAAAGGTTTATTCAGCTCAGCTTGTAGAGGTTTCAAATGCATAATCAACTGGCTCCCAGGAAGGATGGCACATGGCAGAGGGGCAACGGTTCGTGGCAGCAGAAGACAGCCAAAGCATCAAGCAGAGACATGAGACAAGCCTTTCTGTCCTACAAGGATTAGGGTGTTACCTGTCTAATCAGTGGACTAATCCAGTAGTCACCCACGCTTGATCCTAGCACCCTTTATTCTAGCAATGAACCATGTATCAGTCGAAATTTAGCTACATCTGAAAAATCCCCATCTAAAAATGTATGAGGCTTTGAGGGTAGGGGGTCCATGTAGACACAAACCGTAGCATACACCTGAGTTTGGTTGGAAAAATAGAGGGAAAAAATTGTTATTTGTGTAGTTCCTGTTGAATCCCAGGGCAGGGATCTTTTCTAATTTTTCCACAATCTGTTGAACCTTAGCAGATTAAATTATTGCTAGATTGTAGGGCTTCCATAATTACTGTGTTCTGTTCTTGAGCTAGTTGTACATGAGAAGCAACTGGATTATATTTTCCATTGAATATGGGAAAATAGATATGTCAAGTAATCAAGCATTCCAATGGTATGTTTGTGGGTCTGTGTGTGTGTGTGTGTTTGTGTGTGTGTGTATTTTAGTATTTCTAGGTAACACAGTATATATAGTGTTTGAAAACAAGATTATAAATGCGTTCTGTCTTGGCATTACGCATGCACATGCAAGTTAAGAGTTTTACTATAAGTCAAAGATTCTTTCCTGTAGAATTTTCAGATTTTTACTTTTTCTCATCATTACTGTTAAAGTAGCTCCTTGTGAATAAACAAACTTGAGGTGAACCTCTTACATGTCATAACTGAAAGATGCATTTCTTATGAAAATGTGCATTTGACCTATAATTTAATTCTGTACATTGAATCATCAAACTAAAGCTGAAAGCAGCTGCGTCGTTAATTTGGATAGTTTAGCCTTTTGAGGAAACTGATTTGGAAGAGGCTAATGGATGGGTTTAATTTTAAGTCCCTTTTATGACCAGAAAACCTCCTTTGTAGTACAGTTGAGCAGGTTTTCATTTTATTTCTATAGATGCCCCAGTTAGCTTTCTCTGTACTGAGACAAAAGAGCCCACACTCAGAGTTCAAAGGCGATAAGGCTTCCTTCGGTGCATAGTTTCATTCCACGGCCAGCAGGCTCCAAGGCAGAACAGGATGGCAGAGGGGCCTGGCGGAGGAAAGGGGCTCAACTCTTGGTGACCAGGAAGCAGGGAGCAAAGAGAGGTGCCAGGGAGGGAGATGGACCCTCCCAGGTCACACTTCCTGGTCCGTTCGCCTTCCAGAAGCCCTGTCTGGACCTGTGAGCCTTGGGGGTACCTCCTAGATCTAAATGAAAACAGCAGAAATTATTGATGACCTCCTTTTTGGGATTTGCTGTTTCGACTTGAGAGAGTTAGGAGGGAGGGTTTAGAAGGGGATGGTGAGGACAGGTGTCTTTCCCTCACACCAGACCACTTCTTACACAATTGAAAAGCACTATTTGCAAGCAAAATGCTGAAATATCGTTGCTGTGTATGTGTTTCTGGAAGTTTAAATTCATTTTGAAGTGTTCACCAGAGGCTGATGAGATACCTGTGTATAAAAAGAGACACTAGTTTCTAGATCTGTGTTTACATTGTGTAAGTAAGACACTTGGAATACCAGACGTTGAACCTCAAATGTCCCTGCCCCCAAAACCAGTTCTGTCCTAAGGCTATAAAATTATTCAGGCATGGTGTAATTTTAAGAGGATTATCTGGTTTATGATTGCCTTGGTTACTTTTCTCTCATTGCTAAGACAAGATACCTGGCACCCAAAGTTAAAGTTTGCTCGGATCACAGTATTGAGAGGTTTCAGTCCATAGCTGGCTGGCTCCAAGGTGTGGTGGACTGCAGGAGGCGCCTTGGAGAGGAGAAGCAGCTCATGGCGGGCAGAAGGCAGCAAGCAGCAAGCAGCGAACTTTATCCTGACATTTTCTCTTAGGACTGACAGCACTTCACCCAGGAGGGTCTTCCCATCATCCACACCTAGAACTAGAACAAGCCAATCAGTAGACTGACTTAACTAACGATCACACAGTTAATCCCAGCATCACACACTCTGGGTGCGGCCACCTCTGGAAAGCCCCATCAGTGCCCACGTGAGGCTTTGGGGGACATCTAATCATAAGGCACACCAATGGGAATAAGTGTTTAATATCTTTTTGTGTGTTTTTTTCTATTGCTTTGAGAATAGAAAATCATACTTATGGAATGCAAAATTGGAGATTTTCTTCTTAAAGTAAAAAAAATAGAAAGCTAGATGAGGGCAAGTAATTCGTTAACCTCAAACCTGTTCATGATGTCTGTGTGACTTTCACTTTATTTGTTTATTTTGTGGAACCAGTGATCGAACTCAGGACCTTGCACTTGCCAGGCAAGCACTTGTGCCCCTGAGCTATCTCCCCATCCCTAAGAGAAAGTTTTGTTTGTTTTTGATTGTTTTGTTGTTTGTTTGTTTGTTTTAGGTACTGGGGATTGAACTCAGGACCCTGTGCCTGCCACGCAAGCACTTATTCTACTGAGCTATCTGCCCAGCCTTCACTTTAAAAGAACATTTTTGTTATGGTTTATGTCTAGTTGTCCCCCAAAAGCCTCATGCAAGCATGGGCCAGGGACTTCTAGAGTTTGAGACTTGAGTCATGATCCACTGGGATTATGTGTTTAGTACTGATGGGACTATGAGTCCGAGTACTGCTGGAATACTTGACTCTTGATTCACTGAGATTATGGGGTTATCGGTCTGAGTATGGCTGGGATTATTGGTGTGGCCTAAGGTGGATAGGCTAAGGCAAGAGAGCCTGAATGTAATATACAGAGAGACAGGCGTTGGTTGTTGCTCTCTGCGGCCTGGTTGGTCTGTTGCCTCTGTCGTGATTGTTGGTGTTCTGCCACAGTGAACTGGATGCTCTCTGCCCTGTTCCACTCAGCCATGGGCCAGCCGAATATGGACTGAAACCTCCAGCAACTGTAAGCTAAATAAACCTTTCTTTCCTCCCTTCATTTTGAGTGTTGGGTATTTGTCCCAGCAACGAGTAAAAAGTAACTAAGACAGAATTTGGTACCAGAGAAGTGGGGTCGTTGCTGTAACTGACCTGACCATGTGGATTACAAGCTTTTGAGAATGGCTTACAGGAAGAGATAGGAAAGGTTCAGAGATGTCGCCTACAAGTGAAGCACGGCTTCGGCTGTTTTGTTTGGGAGATTCTGGTCAGAGCTCAGACAAGAATGCTGATAGGAAGCCTGGCAATAAGACCAGGCTGGTGAGGTTTCTGTTGAGAAGGACAGCACTGATTGTTGGACTCCAGATGATTTGTGCTATGGGTTGGCTGAAAGTCTGTCAGAATTTTGCTCATGCCCAGAGACTTTGCCTAAGACTAAGATTAAGCATGGCAGACTGATTAATCTTTCAAGAGATATTTCAAAGCAGCAAACTATTGGGGTGGTGGCATGGTTGTTATTGGCTGCTTTTAGCCAGACTTATGTTGAAAATCAAGAGCAAAGAGCCAAGCAGGATGATTTAAAATATTGTGAGTTTGGCCAGGAAGGAAACACCAGGAGAGCTGTGGACTGCAAAGATGGAGCTGAAAGGATCTCCATTGCTGGGAAGGAACCAGAGAATCAAAAAGATGGCCTGAGGGCATCACAGGAGGTGGCAGCTCTCCACCCTTTGCAGCCTCAGAATTGTAAGGGAGAGAGATTTTGCCTTGAGAAGAAAGCCACAGAGACCCAAGTACCAGAATGGCAGCAGCGGCCAAACCTGGTTCCAAAATGGCACTGGCATGGAGAATTTGTTTCTCAGAATCAGGTCAGAGTGCTCAGTGGTCTAAGCCCTTGACCCCTATAGCCAAGAGAGAAGGAAGCCTGGCTACTGCTCCAGCTGGCAGCAACCCTTGGCATCATCCACGTGGCATTCATTTTAGGTGCATTCAAGACACGGAAGCCCTGAGGTTAAGAAGGCTTCCACCTCGATTTCAGAAGAAGGCCTTGGAGGCCAGGCAGAGTGTCCCTGAGAGGGCAGTGTGTGAAGCAGAGAGTGAGAAGCCAATTCAGTGGAAACCCCAAAAGTTTGGAAAAGCCAGAAACGTGGATTATCTAAGGGAAACTGAAAAGAGGGAGCAAATCTGGCCTAAGAAAAAAGCCATGGAAACTACCACCAAGAGTGCCATAGGGGTGGAGCCGTGTAGGGCCTTTGGAGGTCACAACTCAGCACAGACTTTTTCAGATGTTCCAGTTGGAACTATGGGATTTAATGTTTGCCCTGCTGGATTTTGGACTTGTGTTTGTCCCAGTGTTTTGTATTACCCTGTTGTTTGCAGCTTTTGGATTGGTAATGTTTATCTTGTACCTTTGAATGTTGGATATGTTTAACTTTTCTTTTATACAGGGGCTCACAGTTGAGAGTTTGCCTTGGATCTTGGAGGAGACTTGGGATTTGGACTTTTCAGCAATGCTGAAACTGTTGGGACTTTGACAACTCTTCCAGATGGACTAAAATGTCTTTTGCACAAAGGGATGTGCATGAGACTTTGGGGGTCCAGGGGCAGAATGTTATGGTTTATGTCTAGTTGTCCCCCCAAATCCTCATGCAATCATGGGGTGAGGACTTCTAGAGTTTGAGACTTGAGTCAGGATCCACTGGGATTATGTGTTTTAGTACTGAATGGACTTTGGGTCTGAGTACTGCTGGGATTACTTGACTCTTGATCCAC
>PVKN010044910.1:0-10014 GCA_004027915.1 Capromys pilorides
TTCAGAGTATGCAGTAAGTTCCTTTAACGGGGGATATCTTAAGTCATTTAAAATAATCGTGCCTGTGTCTATGACATGCACCGTGCTCCAAACTTAATCTGGGCATAGAAGTTCCACTTATGCATGACCCACCTTATGGGATTGCGTATTTGCAAAAAAAATACATTGGGAATCATTGATCTATTCTCATGAATGTGTTTTTCATTTATTTGGCTTGATATTGTTTTATATGGTGATTTAATTATCTATCATCTGAGTTTTCTTCTCAAACACACTGTAAGCTCTTGGTGAAAAATGAAGAATCTTATCCCAACTTTGATATTGCCACTCAATCAGTATTTGGTGAAAAGTTGTACTACGTCTCTCTTGCACCAAGAAGAGTGTTGCTAAATCCCTGGTTGACAATGAGCCCAAAGGGACTTGAACATGGCAGGGAAGCCACTTAAATTGGGTTGTACTTCTGGTTCAGAGGGAGCAGAGCTGATTCGGAGCCAATGATTTACTGCTCTGGGCCCAAGCAGTTACTGGGTGACAACCACTGTTTGTGTCTGAGTCTACAATTTTGTGAGTCTTCATAGATATACACAGAAGAGGTATGAAGTAAATAATAGGGAAAATTCTACACTGTACTTTCCTGGAAATAGTTTGTGAAAATTAGAGTAAGCGTTTTGGGATGATATGAATAAGAGTCATCCAGAAGCCATGATATGGGTACAAAATCTTCTTCATGCAGATATTTCTGGTCTGAAATTCTTCACTGTGTAAAATGGGAATAGCTAACATCTGCTTGCCTTCCATTATCACTATCAATCAGAGTAAACCCTAGAAAAATTGGCCTTTCTAATTGAAAAATATCTACTAGAAAGATAATTTGTTTGTAACCATGATCAAAAATATGAATGATGCATCGAGTTCTAAAGTATTGATAATGTCAAGACTAATACCTTATGCTTACATAGCATAGGCTTTGAATGTTGCTCAGAGTACTTCACTGTGATTGCCTGAAATGCTAAAACCTCATTTTAGCAATAAGAGAACAGAAGTCTAGAGGGGTGAGGCCAATGTCATAGCCAGGTGTTGTCCCTGGATCTCTTATTTCTCTGTTTCACCTTTTTGCTGTCCCAGATTTGCAAAGAATGTTTATTCTGATCTCTAGCCTGGATGGTAAAGGCTGGCTTCACCATGAAATACATATGTGAGTATCGTGAGCTATGTATTTTAACTTGTTTTCTTGAAACCTACAGATAAAAAATCATCATTGGAAATGACCATGTGCTGTGGCAGATTTGAAATGCTGTAATTCTTCACTCCAAATGCTTCTTATGATAAGCAGCCTTCACTTACCCAAAGTCAGGGTTCATGATTAACTGGATTGGTAGGTATTAATTTTGAGGCAGATCCTATAAATCTCTTTGCTGGTGGGGACTGCAGGTCTGAGGCCAGCCTTGTCTGCGGCCTGATAGAGGTTGGAACAGAGACAACTGAGTGGTCCTTCTCCTCCCCTCCTTGGCTACCTCCTGGCATCCTCAATTCCCTGTATTTCAAATTTCATTTCCATCTCAACGACCTTATGTCCAATGTGATTGTCTCTTCCCTTGGCAGCGTCTGCACACCCCCCTTGCTCTGTTATCTTCCCTTTGGCCTCTTACATCGGTGGACTTGTAGCTCCTTATGATCTGCTGAACATTAATATTCACTAACTTGCTCCAGGGAGCTATGCTTCACTGAGCACATTTTCACCTGAAAGGAGTTGTTTAATATAAACATTTGGTTAATATTCTGTACATTTGAAAGTATTTTATCAGCATCGGTGTAGGACCAAAAGTCATTTAAATTCAATGGGAATTATTATGCACCAAGAATCAGTCCTTTCCAAAAGAGTGTGTTTTCCCCCTAATATAATGTATACATTATAAAACTCACTTACACGGTTGATGGGAACACTTTGTGGACAAACTAGCAGCTCTACATTTCATCTGACTGAGTATTCATCAGCTGTGATGCTAGTGTTAAATGGGGGAAAATATTATACAATATTGCTTTAAAAACTGTCTAAATATAATTATCAGCATCTCCAGAGTGATAATAATTATCATAACAAGAGCTCATCAGAGGAAACACACATTTTGATGAGTATCTTCTGCTCTGGAGTCTGCCTCCGTGCTGAAGGAAACACTAACATTTCTGTTTTCTCTCCTTTTTTAACCTTCCCCAGGAATTCTAACTCTGGGCTCTTCATTTGGCCCCTCTACAAATTTTCTTTACCTATGTCTCTGTGAAGCTCATTATCTGAAACAGTCATTAGAAACACAATGCAAGCAGCTACAGGAAGGCCAACATAGACAAATGGAGCATGGTTTTCTAGCTACTGGCTACTGAGATTTGTCTGTAGTATATTTCATATTAATAGTGTGCAGATTTTTTACTTTTTGAAAACTGGGAAATAGAACTTACTGTAGAGTAAAAAATCTATCTATCTATCTATCTATCTATCTATCTATCTATCTATCTCCCCCAAATGGGAATAAATATGGCACCAAATAGATCAAGGATCCGTTACGTCCCTCCTTGGCAACAACTCTGCCTCACGTTTTAAGGGTTACTAAGGGTAGCTGAAGTTTGCTCATTTTCAAGTTTCATACAGCACTTTCATCATAAATGACTTTATTTACTCCTTACGGCATTGTCAAGCATCTGAAAAATCTTATTTGTGGCTATCATATAGTACATATCATACCATACTATACCATTGTTATGTATAATATTAGCATTATTTTAATTTTATTGAACACTGTTTGAATATTTTCAAAAGTGGTGTCACCAGTTTGCATTCTTCGCTGTAGCACATGAGGTCTCTATCAATGTTGGATGTATCCAGGCTTTTACATTTGGGCCAATTTGGTGGGTATGTAGTGGTATCTAAATATAATTTTAATTTGTATTTTTTTTGCATATGAATGAAATTAAATATACTTTTTGATTGGTTGATAGATTATTGGAAAGTCTTTTGTGAAGGGTCTGTTCAAGCTCTTTGCTCATATGTAGTGTGAGTTGTCCGACAGATCTGAGTCTCTGGTAAAGAATGACAGCCATGCCACTGCATTCATTTAGAGGGTACAGAGGAGCATGGTCTGGAACTTTGACATCATTTAGCTATAATGAAGATAGCACAGGAGTTTGGGTGTTTGGTTTGCATTTCTATTTCTGATAGTCTTATGGGCTTCCATAGTAAAGGAATAGGGATTCTTCCAAAGGTCTATGGAAGCCATATCAAAGTTGTTTACTTGTGTTCATGTTGCTGCAGATGGCCTCTAGTCCTGCAACAGTAGTTCAGGTTGCTGTAGCAAGTATTTAATAACACACAACACAAAGTTCCAAAAAATTCCTAATTGTAAATAGGAATTAATTTAACCAAAATTGTAAATTCCTGTATAAGCAAATAACTTGAAAGAACCTAGAAAAAGACCAAAAAGTGATCTCTTGGATACTCAAAAATCTCATTAGTATTCTGACAGTATGGATATTTGGGTCCTAATCAGCAACATGCATATTGTGACATAGAGTCAGATGATGAGACAGTCAGCCCAGAATTCTTTATAAGCAGAAAAAATGTGGGCAGGAATGTATCTAACTCACCCTCTGTGATGCTTTCCCTAGAACTTCATACCCTCAGGCGCTAGAACACATCCACAATTTATCTCTTACAAATAAACACGTCTTGGTTCTATTAGTCGTCCCAGAATTGACAGATTCCCTCTGTATGTCTCAAGTACAAGCTAAGAAGGCCCATTAATGATTTCTGTTGCCCTCTTTTGATTGCAGATCTTTTCTAAACTGCCACAAGAGGCTTCCTTCAAATGAGAGAGGACCATATTTGGACTATGGGCTCATCGGTCACCTATATAGACAGTAGCTTCTGTGTTCGAATCCCTTGCAGATGTGTTTGCTTAGAAGCCATGACAGTGGCATGGCCAGTGTATTGCCTGGAACAGAGGCTCCTATGACAATGCAGTGCTAATTTGGAATCTTGGGATATGTGAGGCTGCATGGCTCCCTCTCTTCTCTCTTCACTTTGTAATGGAATCAGTTAACTTTAAGTTGAACATATGGCAGGTAGTGTCATCACCCAGAAACCATTGCTTCTGCCATGGCAACCAAAGAATCAGTGCATACTTATGGCTTGACCTTAGTTAACAAACACTGATACAGCATAATTTTACGTGTTTGCTTGCCCTTATGTTTGCTTTTTCTAAGCATTTAGGATAACCTAATAGAAAATTAATGTTTTTTTTTTCTTTTTTCTTAAATACATCTTTCAACTCTTTCTGTGAAAAGAGATGCTTGGCATTTTTATCTATCTTGTTCTACTTCATTTTTGTGGCAGCTCTTTAATGGCACCACATTGCATTGCCAAATTTCAGGGATGCTACTCATCCTTGAATGCATTGGATCCAATTTAGCTTCCTTCAAAAGATCTCTAAAATTGATTCGCTGGTACATTGTTCCTTATGACTATACCCAAAGGACAGCATGGTGATGGGAGTAGTGTGCTAATGCATCTGACATCTTCAGACTAAATAATTTGGCTCAGTAGTGATAGGAATATCAGAGCCACGAATTCTGCTGACGGTTTTAAGGGTAAGTGGCTTAGTTTTGCTCTATTGTCATCTTGGTTGAGCATTGTCTCCTTGCTTGCCCTTGAGGGGTAACTACATTTTTATTGTCTGTATCAAAGTAGTTCTATCATATAAACAGAGGGAAAGAAAAAAGGAAAGATATTTTCTGTGAGAAAGCATAGCCAGGGGCTATTTATTCAGACTTCACATAAGCTCATTCCAAGAAAACCCAAGCCAAAGAGTTGAAAGGAGCAATAGTGCGGACTACAAGGCCTAAAAATCTGGTTTCCACTTCTGCCTGTACTCGGCCGCCCACAGCCTTTCACACAGGCAGGGTAGTGCAGACCAGGTTGCAAACTGCCTTTCTGCAAGGAATCCATGCTTCTTCAGCTCTCAGCAGACTGCTGTTCTCTCTGTGTCATGCTCCCCCATTAACATTTTAATTTAGCTTCATATGGCACTGTTCTGCAGATGGATCTGCTTTCTTGCTTTTGTTTATTGTACAAGTGACAAACACAAGGGCATTTTCAAGATGTGAAAAAATGCTGTGAAGTTGTGAAAAGGAGGTGACTTCTCTGTGCCAAACCCCAAGGAAAGTGAAAGCAGAGACGGCTCTGACAAGGGCCTGGCGATGTTTCCAATACTAAAATGCTCTGGAGCTTTGATCACATTGAAATGAAGAAGGCTAATGCAGCCTTCAGACTCAGACATAATCCTGAACTCTCTCTGTCTCTCTCTCTTCTCCCCCTCTCTCTGTCCAGTAGGATGTGGATCACCCAAGTCTCAGAGAGTTACTGAGTCTATCTTTTTTTTTGTGTGTGGAAACCATTCTTTCTGGGATTCTGAGCAATATTAAGAAATGAGATGCATACATTTGGAGATGAGCATAATGGTGAGTGGGGAAGCTATCAGTCTTGTGAAACCATTTTAAGACATTGAAGTGTTTGTGTTGTGGAATCCATCACTCCTGTGGTCTATCCACGCCTACGTTTACCTTGTATTCCCTGAGTACTCATTTATAGATTGAGTATATAAATAAAAACTTCTTCAAGAAGATTTTAAAGTAGAAAAATGACCTCATTTGGAAATGGGAAGCATAAAAATTGCCTTGTGTAGACCACTTCTTCCACATACAGTGTTTCTATCTGAGAATTGTGGCATTTATTAGCATTAGTTTAGACTCTGCATGACTTGTACAGTCTCAGCCAGGAGCAGCCAATGCTTGTTCCATGTACTTCTAATCATGACATGACCGACATGGCTAATCAAGTAGAGCACTCTTTCCTGCTGAACCACGACACAGTCTAAGGGACTTTCTCAGGTTAACCTGGCACAGAAAGGCTACCAGTTGATCAGAGTTGAGATGCAAGATGAAATAGCCTGTGTTTCCTGGCCTGGGTTCAGCCATACACTTCCTCTTAGTCTGGAAACCTTAGTTTGGAAAGTAGAAACAGCTCTTCATACTGTTCCTTTTTTTTCTGTTTCTCTTGTGAAGCATTCCAAGCATAGGAGGGGCATCTATGCATGGCAATCACTCCTTTTTCTTTTGTCTTCATCTGCCTCTTTCCTAGTATCCTTGGACTTTCTTCACTCACTTAGAGCTTTGGATTGCCCTGTCATGGTGCATGCTGTAATCTCTGGCTAAGCCCTTGTTCCATGGGGAAGGTGGGATGAATGCTGATATTCCTAAGATTATGTTATATGTCAAAACAAAAGGAGAAAATTTTGCAGATGTAATTAAGGTTTCCAATTAGTTGCTTTTAAATTAATCACAAGGCAACTCATGACAGGTGTGCCTGGCCTAAACAGGATAGTTCTTAAAAGACTAGGAAGAAATGAATTGTTGATCTTTAAATGATCAAACAGCTATGATATAAAATACCTGTGGAGAGGGCTATGTAGCCAGATCCTGAGAACAGCCTCCAGCTACTAATAGCAGTCATTGGCTGAGAGCTAGCAAGATCATCATTCCTACAATTACAAGAAAATAAGATTACAAGGATTGAAAGGAGCTTGTTGTTGGAGGTTTCTTTGTTTTAGTCTCCAAATGACGATATGGATGATCAGAATCTTGTTTTAGCCTTCCAGAGGCCCCAAATCAGAAGAGAACAAAACACAACAGAACAAAACAAAGCAAAAAAACTAATATAAACAGGCCAGATGTAAGTCATTTCACAAGACTGGCTCCTTATCGTTTTCTGGTACCTCTCAAAGTTTAAAAAAAAACAAGATCATGTAGTTTCAAGAATTTTTACTGATTTTCTCATAGGAAGATGAGTGTAGTCAGCCCTGTGTGCTGTGGGCTCCACATCTGCAGCTAAGCCAAATAAGTTCAGAAAATATTTGAAAAAACTATTTATACTCATGCTCAATACATACAGGCAGTTATATTCATTGTTCACTAAATATTTCATTTTTCATGACTATTTGCACAACTTTTGTGTTATGTTGTATACTATATGTAATGACAGATGACTTGCTTGGTATGAAAACATGGGTTTTGCTAACCACAGTAGTCCTAGAAACAGTCACTCCTGAAGATACCTAAGGATGACTATTCAATAACAATAACAACAAAATAGTGATGGTAGAAGGAAATTAAAGCAACTTTAAAAGTTACTGTAACATAAAAATTCCTTCTAGCCACATAAAAACCTAATGAAACAGGATTAACCCTCCTTCCCTTCTTCGCTTCCATATACAGAGTGGACCCATGTTGGATGCTTTCTGTCCACAGATCAGCTAGGTGTGGTCCATGCCTTAGAAATCTCCAGGGATGACATAGGCTGAGCTCTGTTCATAGAAGGAATTTAATACATTCCAGATTCTCTGCTGAGAATTCTTGTGGTTTAGTAGTTTGCCCTTTTTTTGCTCTCTTCTCTCTGCTACTCTTTTTGCGTGAATACCTAACTCCAACAGAGGTTGCTCTGTCCAAGCCATTTAGTGGAAACAAGCATTATTAATCACTCATACTTTGAAAGGCTCTAGACAAGACTCCACATTTTCATTGGGCCATTGTTTGTGGCTGTGAAGTTTATAATAAATGACTATCATAGGATTTCTTTAAAATAAGTAAAATAGATTATTCTTTCTCTTGGGAAATGCCTTTTGACTCACTTTTATTTAGAACTTTCATGAATTTGTTGTGTCCAATGACAAATTAATATAAGAATTTTACTCACATTTAAGGTTATGAAGATACAGTGAGGAAATGTGTGAAGCGTTCTTAGCATCACAAAGTGCATATCACATGCTTAATAAATCTTAACTAGTATTACGATAATTAGTACGAAACAGCTAGCATTTTCCCAGCAGTGTGCATGACCCTACATTGGGAAAGCAGAAATCCTGGGGTTCTACTTGCCTTGCCACAGTAGGACTTTTGGACTACGCATAGCCACCACTTCTGGTCATTTATGGGTGGGCAAGGCTCAGGAAGCTGAAGATAAATTGGAGGATCTGAGCCTATGGCAGAAAAGACAGCCAAGCTCCTTAGATCAAGAGAAGCTTAGTCTACAGCAATAAAGTCGAGGGCCAAGATAATGGGACTGGTTAAGAAATCTCTAGGTTGAGCTTTCTCTAGACCAATGCATGGTTATAAAATCTCAGAATCAAGAAAATCTAATCGTAGAGCCTCAGCTGCTTATGAAGGTAACCAAGTGTGGGAACTAGGTACCTAAAAATGTGCCAAACTGGGGGGAAAACCCCTGGGTCTTGTCAGAACTTTTGTCATTCTGAATGTGCAGAAAGCCTATTTAAATGAATTGCCTGTTTTGTATACACAGTCAGCTCTCTTATTTGTGGATTGCACACCAGCCAAGTCAGTCAACATGGATCAAGGATATTAGAAAACAATTGTGCCTGTACAATGATATTTTCCTTCTATAGACAATATGTAACAATTATTTACCCATAATTAACATTGCATTACATATTCTAGTATATTGTCAAGTATGTATTTGTTGTGTGCAAATACTATAGCAGTTTTTAGAAGGGACTTGAGCGTCCATGGATCTGGTTATTGTATCCCCTACAGATGACTGTAGATGTGATGGGGAAGAATACACAGATAAACATTTACAGGCATAATGTACCATAAAGAAGCAGCTTAGCAGATAGATGTGTCTGTCTTCTTGCGATCTGTTTGTAAATTATAGGTAAGTTCAGCAAGAGCAGCATTAAAAACCTATAGAATGCTCACACCAGTGTTGGATTTTCTGCTGCTTAGTTTGCAAAATCTCTGTATTGTGCATCTTTAGCAGTTTTTTAAACTTCCATTCTATCCCCAAGGTCCCTCCAATCACTGCATCAGAAATGACTGAGTCTTTCCTGTTCATTGGTGAAGGTCCAGTCACGCTAGTACTAGAGCTACAAGAATACCATAATCCCAGAGTGACAGAAAGACCTTTCTGAGGAAGATGAGATACTCAAGGGCTGCAAGTGAAAAGTCAGAAGGACTTGACCACATTCAAATGGAAAGCTCCTGTTCAGAAGAGCACCAGATACCAATTCAGGAGATAAAATACTCACTCACTGGAGAAACTTCCTCTCTCTGTACAGCTGGCAGTCCACAAATGACAACTGCAGCACACATTTAAAAGGTGAACAAAATGAAAGAGAATTAGAAACTATAGCAAAAAGCAAATGGCATAAGAAGAAATAGAAATGACCAACTAATCAACTAAAGCCTGATCAAGCTTAATAAAGAGTGAATATTAAAACATATTTCCAGCTATTTAAAAAAGGCATTTTTAGCAGGAAGATGGAGCAATTCCCATACTTTTGGCAAATAACAGGCATTCAAAGAACTCGGAATAAAGAAATGCATTGAAGAAAGGCATCATCTAAAAATAGGAGCTGGGGGCCGGCAAGATGGTTCAGAGGTCTAAAGCGCCTATTTAGGAAAGCTTAGGCAACTGCAGGGAGTGCGGTTCGATCCCCGGCAACACATGCTGTGCCAGCCCCACCCCCAGGACAGGCTGAGCAGGCTGTTAAAATAAATAAATAAATAAATAAATAAATAAATAAATAAATAAATAAAATGTCTGAAAATTAAAAATAGGAGCTGGTAACATTGGCTTAGTCACTTCCTGTGTTTATGGTTCAGAATGTAAGGAGTGTTTAACACTGTGTTTTAGGCTCTACCCCTTGACTAAGTTCAAGGAAAAAATAACTTGTTTTGGTGGCTTATTGCAAATAATAGAACACAGGATATTTTTGAAAGTCTTGTACTATTCATTTGGTTCACTCTGAGGATAACTTTCTTCCCCTTACTCCTTTGCTGATCTCTTTACCTTTGCCTGCATAAATGTTTGTCTTCTTAATCTTTGAAGTTCATTATTAGATGATAATGAACTTGGTGAGGACAGCCCTTCTTAGTTTCACTAAGATCTTTCTC
>PVKN010044911.1:0-10021 GCA_004027915.1 Capromys pilorides
TGTCCAGTTTATCTTACTTATGATTCTGGCCTCAGTGTCCATCCATTTAGCTGTAAATGTCTCAACTTTATCTCTCTTTATGGTTGAGTAGTGTCCATTATAAACACACACACACACACACACACACACACACACACACACGTCTTATTTTATCCATTAACTGGCTGATGGTCATTTAGGCTGTTTCTAAGATTTAGCTGTTATGAGCTGTACACTGTGAACATGGGTGCACATATATCACATAGTATGATGCTTTTAATTCTTCTGGGGTGATTCCTGGAAGAGGAATAGCTGTGTCAAGTGGGACTACTAATCCTAGTTTCTGAGGACTCTCCACCCTGATTTCCACAGAGATTGCCTCAGACTATGCTCCGGCCAGCAGTGTAGAAGGGCTCCTTTTTCCCCACAGCCTACCAGGGTTTATGATTCGTTCTTTGCTTCTTTCAGGTGTGAGATAGAATTTCAGCAGAGTTTTAATTTGCATTTTGTGAATGATCAGCGATGTTGAACATTTCTTTCATCTATTTATTTGCCATTTGTGCTTCTTTTTCAGAGAAGTGTCTATTCTTCTCAGATGCCTGTTTTTGGATTGGGTCTTTAAATTTGAAGAGTGTGATTTTTTTCAGTTCTTCATATATCCTAGATATTAGTCTCTTGTCTGAGGCATGCCAATGGTATTTTGATTTCGGATTGCGTTAAATCTGTACAGCAATTTTGAGAGTATGGGCATTTCCAGCATGTTGGTTCTTCCCATCCATGAGCAAGGGCTGTCTTTCATTTTTCTGCGATCCTCTTCAATTCCCTTTTTCAGAGTACTGCAGTTTTCGGTGTAGAGATCCTTTACCTCCTTCATTTAGCTGCTTCCTGCAGATTTCATTTGCTTGGATGCTGTGGTAAAAGGTGCTGCTGCCCTAGCTTCTCTCTCAGTTTGCTATTTGTGCACAGGAAGGCTACTGGTTTCTGAGTGTTGACTTCATATCTAGCTATTCTACTTTATCTGACTATTAAATCTAGAAGTTTTTTAGTGGAGTTTTTAGGGTCTTCTATGCAGCGTATTATGCTACCTGCAAATAATACTTTAGCTTCTTCCCTTCCTACCCTTACTCCTGTCATTGCTCTCCCCTGTCTGATTGCTCTGCCTGGCATTTCCACAATTTTATGGGATAGGAATGGTGACAGTGGGCATCGTTGTCTTGTTCCTGATCCTAGAGGGAAAGCTTTCAGTTTTTAACCAGTTGGCACGATGCTGGCTGCTGATCTGCCATGGATGGCTTTTATCAGATTGAGTTAAAGGCCACCTCATCCAATTTCCTGAAGGGTCTTTACCAGGAATGGGCTTTGGATTTTACCAAAGTGTTTTTCTGCATCCACTGAGACAATCATCTGATTTTTATCCTTTGCTCTGCTGATATGATGTTTTCCATTTGTTGATTTGCATATGCTGAACAGTTCATATTTTTCACAGCTGTATGCATGAATATATATCCAGATCACAGATAATCTTAAAAATTGCTTAACGTGGAGAAAAACAATTAAATAAAAAAAAAAATCCACACAAATCTAACTTTAAATATCAGGGTTCATATTACAGAAAAAAATACAAAGTTCAAAAAACTATTAGGTCAAACAGCACCATAGAATAGAAGAGTTAGAGAAATGCTATTATTGTTTCTACTTATTTCTGATTTACCTCTATATATCACTAAGGCCTTCTGAAGGCTGTTGGTTTCCACCTATAGTGTGTGGCCGGGAGGAAGGATGTTTGTGTGGTATCCAGTGTGGAGACAAAGCAGATCAAGCCCCCCGGAAACATTGGAAAGCCTTGAACCTAGCAGAGAACGAGCAGATTTAGTAGGGGAACAGAGACTCTCCATGGAGTTTCATGGTGCTATTTGTAATCTGTGATCAAGAGTTCTGTTCACATTGCGACCAGATGGCCCCGTTAGGGTTTACAGCTTGATGTGCTCCCTGGCGGGGCTGTGGGGCGCTGTGTAGATCATGAGGCTGAGATACTCACCCGTCGCCTGAAGAGCTGATGGCTCAGTGTGATGGGGAGGCCAAGCCCGGCTGGCGGAGGTGGTCACGAGGGGCGTGGCCAGGAAGGGTCCACCTCCCCGCTTCCTCCTTTAGTCTCACTCTCTGCTTCCCATCTGCCTGACCGTGAGCTCTTCTCTCTTCTGCCATCCCACCCACTGCTTCTACCCCAGCACACTGTGGATGGAAACCTCTCCAAACTGTGAGCCAAAACTAAGCTGTCCTTGCCTCAGCTGCGGGGGTCGGGTGTTGGGCGTCAGCCTTGAGGCAGTAGCTAAGGCAGCCTTGGAGAGCTCGGTTGTCTTCACTAGCACTCGGGGAGCCAGACGGGTGCCGAGGAGAAATGGCGGGGGTCACCCAAGACAAGAGCTTTGCCAGGAAGTCTGGTAGGGAGATCAAGGAAGACAGGGTCTGAAGCACAGGCGCGTATTGAGGAACTTCTTGACCATTGACTGCTTATCTTAGATGGAAGAGGAATGTCAGGATTGGAGGAAAGACTTTGCAGAAAGAAGAAAGGAGAATTACTGGGCCAAAGGTCTAAGGAGAAGAAGGACTTGTGGTCATTAGGAAAGTGAACAGAAAAGCCGGGACGACAGCAGATTACCACCAGTGCTTGTGTTTATTATGACTCTGGTGAATATCGTTATTGGGAATGTTTTCAGTAATAGTGTGTATGGCCCTGTGACACGTGGCCCGTGTTAATTCTTTTCGTGCCCCCTTTCCTTCCCTCTCTCCTCCATTTCCCACATCTCTCCCATTTACAAAAGACCCAGCTCCCTGTTTCCTGTTTCTGTCTTTTAGTTTGCTCTTTAATACTTTCTCGCTTGCTTGAGCCACCAGAAGTCCACGCATGCCATCCCATCTGGGCAGCCTGTCCTCCTCTGCAGGACTGTCCCCTGCAGCCTGATAGGACAGTCAGGCCCACCCCACCCGCAGTTCAGAGCTGCTCCACAGGGACACAGTTACAGCCCCATCACACATGGGTTAATATTCTGTACTTTTAAATTTCTCAAATAAGAGAAACCATGGGATATTTAAGTTTGCATGTCTGATGTGCCTCACTTGACATTATGGATTGAAGGTTCATCCGTTTTCCTATAAATTACCCTGCTTTTAAGGAAGGGTCTTGCTAGGATTTTTGAAGTGAAGAACCAGAGTTTACTAGAGCTCGCAGTGCTGGAGTCTTTGAGTGAGCCAGAAAAGTGGCTAAAAAGTTAGCAAATAAAAGAGAGGAGGGGGAGAACCTCAAGGTAGCAAAGACTTGTTGTAAAATTATGAGGGGCAAGGGCTGGAAGAGTCTGGGGGAAGCTGGGAGAAGCCAAGTCCACACTCAGATCTCGAGGCGGGTGCAATGTGAGAGTCTAAAGAAGACACCCCACCCCACCCCCACCCTGGAAGTGTCATCCTCAGGAGCTGTGCAGCCAGCCTGCGGTCCCTGGGTTCTTGGCAGTAGAGATGAGGTCAGTTTGCATTTCCTCAGATAGGATGTGGCCTTTAGGCAGGTAGGCAGGGACATAGGTGTAGATGCCTTGCTTTCTGGTTTTTTCCGGTCCTTAGCTGTCTGTGTTTCTCTGTAATAACTTCAGATCATGTTTGTCAGTGTTCTGGTCTTTGCAAAGCAGACCAGCGTGTTGCTAAATACATCTACTAGGAAGCTTTACTCATTGTATTTCTAGTTGTCAGATTTCTATTTCATCATTGCTGTTGGATTCCAACTCACTAGTAAAATCTTCCATTTGACATTTTTTTTTTAGATAAAATAAAAACAGTCCTTTAAAAATATACTTCTGGTTACCTCGACCCAGACTTGGTGACCCTGGCCAGAGACTGTGCAACCGTGTGTTGTCCCTGCTCAGGGCAACACTCATGTCAAACTTGGCAACACTATACTCTAACCATAAAAACAACTTGAACTAAATTCTCAAGTAAATTTCCCTGCTGAAAATTTTGGGATGAATGTACTAGCCATAAATCTCTTTTAAGTGTTTATTTATCTAAAGTTTAGTTTTCATTTTTTTACTTTAAAACCTATTTTCACTGGCTAGAAAATTCTAGGCTGACATTGATTTTTTTTCCCCAGCATGTTAGAAACTTTCCTGGACATTCTACTGTCTTCCAAGGCCTCTGGGACTACGTCAGCTGTCAGGAGAGCTCTTCTCTTTGGAAGGCCCTGGATCTTTTAAAGTTTAATGTCTTTTAAATTTGTCTTCATTTTCAGCATGTCAATTATGATGCCCAGGTGTCATTTGCTTAGTATTTAGAAGTCCTTAGCGTTTCATGGATAGATGGCCGCGCTCTTTCGTCTAGATTGAGGAAGGATATGGCCATGGTCTTGTCAAATGTTCCTTCTCCCCATTTTTCTATTTTCACTGTTATGGATTGTAATAGGTTAGGTCTTTTCATAGATGGTGTCTGTCCGACTCTTTATCTGTCCATCCTTCTGTCTGTCTGTTTACAGTAGTACCTTGGTCCATGAACTTAATTCCTGCCGCAATTCCAACCCCAGAATTTGTTCCACGATTCTGGTTCCCCAGCACACACTTGCGTGCACCTGCAGCCAGAATTAAGGAATGGATCCCTCAGTGGGTGGAACGCAGTTCCCGCAGCAAGGCATCGCTGTGTATCCAGATAGACGGAGGCAGATAGGAAGGGACATAGTTGTGGCGCTCCTGCTTTCTAATATTTTTTCTCATGCCTTAGCTGTCCTGTGTCTCTGTAATAACTTCAGATTATCTGTTTGTCAGTGCACAAGTCCTTGCAGAGAACAACGTGTTGCCTAATACATCTACTAGGAAGCGTTAAGCTGTTACATTTCTAGATGTAAAATTTCTGTTTCATTCTTTTCCATGGATTCCAGCTCATTAGTAACGTCTTCCATCTTGTCGATGTTTTTTAGATAAAATAAAAATAGTTCCTTGTAGAACACATTTCGGGTTACCCTGGGCTGGGCTTGGTAACCCTGGCCTAGCTCTGTTGTTTGGCTTTCCTTTTTCTTAGGGCTGGAATGCTGAGCATTTGTTGGCTGGCTGTCGTACATTGCATTAGAAGTTGCTATCTGGGCGGAGCTATCTTTCTCTAGACGTATTCCATCTTATCTGTGGTACCAGGCAGTGAGAGCAGGTGAAGATGACTCTACCGGCGTGGAGCCGAGCTGGATGGAGGTCAGGCCGGATTCCTGCAGGGCTCACTAACCTTCGTGGTCGCTCTCAAGTGTTTCACCTTTCAGAGCTCCAAATGAGCCTCTGAGCACTGACTCGTAGTACTCTGTGGGGGTCCTAAGCTCAAGACCACTGCCTCAGGCATAACTTTTCTTTATAGCTGCACACTGGAGTATAGGCCTTACATAGTAACAAACTCATAAGGTGCCGCCCATGGCTGGGTGTGGGGCTCACCCTCTTGCACCATCCATCTCCCAGGGATCCTGGCCCTGAAGCTTTTGAACTCCTTTCAAGAGTTTACTCATTCTTTTTAAAATTTAAAATTTAGCAGCAAGACTATATAGAAGAATGAAATACACAAAAAGTGGGTGTGCTGGGTAGATAACTCGGCCATCTAAGCACCTGCCCAACAAGCACAAGGACCCAAGTTCAATCCCGCATGCCACGCCAGCCACCAAAACCAGGTGTGGTGCTGCACACCTGTGATGCCAGCACTGGGGAGGCTGAGAGAGAAGGATCACAATGAGTCTGAGCTGCGTAGTGAGACGCTGTACCAAGTAAATAAAAGAGATTTAAAAACAACAACAACAAAAAAACTTTTTTAAAAATACAAAGAAAAGATAAAAGGACAGCTATATGTATTCTAATTGCAAGGACTAACCTCCTAGGGGTGCTGTTTACTGTAGCCATGTGCATGGCAAGTTTTCCCCCCCGCCCCCAGCTTTTTTCTGACATTCACAAAACTATACCTTGTCCTCTGGAACAGCCCTCCTCGTCATTATGATAGTGTCCATGAACTGCTTTGCAAGTAGTTGTATAAGACAAAGAGTGAAAATTGCTTCTCGAAGCTTCCTTATTGCCCAGTGCCTGGGAGACAGAGCAGGGAGTCCCGGTGCTCTTTACTAAGAGCTACTAGAGATCAGCTCCAGGCAGGAGCCTGGGTTAGGGGCTTTATATAGCTCATGTCATTGCATGCTAAGGAGACTCTGAGGTGGCAAAGACAGTGACTCCCATTCTGCACTCGGGGAAACTGAGTCCTAAAGAAAGTAAGTGGAAGTCAGCAAGGTTCAGAGCCTGGAGACAGACAGCACAAGAAAGTGTGAATTCGCAATTTTTTTTTAAAACTCCTGAGGTCCATGTTCACTTCCGATGCTTTGTCCTCCTTCAACAGACACGGTCTGCTGGCCCCTGGAATTTTGAGGGTCTCCCATTGGTGGGCACCTTGCAGTCCCAGGGCCTTGTATGCAAATAATTTCCTTGCTGAAAACATCGCTCGCAAGCATTTCTAGATTTCCTGCTCAAGCTCGCTTGGCTGTTTGTAGAACATAAAAGCTTCCATTTATAACTTCTATGGCAAATCAGTGCTTTTTTTTTTAAATAAAGCTTTATGTAGAGACGGGAAGAAGTTAGTGGCGGGGCTTTATTTTTGGAAGATTAGGTGACAGGGTGGGGCGTGGGAAGGCAGTACTTTCTGCAGCGTCAGATGCATGAGTGATAGGAAACAAGAGCTCAGCCTGGAGCTCGGAGCTCACCGGTGAGTCAGCACCGAGTCCACTTTGCAGCCTCAGCCGCTGCCGAGAGCCAGCCTGAGGCTGAACCCCCGCCTCCCCTGCTCTCTGCCTTGGGGATTCTGCCACCTGCGGGAGCCCTCCAGTTACCTGTCCCGAAGAGGCAGGTCCACTTTCACGCAGCTCTTTTCACATTTCCTTAGGAACAAAGAATGGTTGTGAATCTTCCTCCTGATGACCCGCAGACGGATCCAGAGGGTGGAGCTGGGATGAGGGCAGAGGGTACGGTGCTGAGGGCAAGGTGTTGTCCTTGTGTGCTGCTTCTCTTTCTAGGACTTTAAAAATGACATGCCACGTGAGAAAGCCAGATGAGGAGAAGAAGCTGCATTTGAGGGAACGGCAGGCAGGAAAAGGCGGCATCTTCCCAGAGCAGCTGAGGATCTGTGCGTGTGGCAGAAAGACCAGCCCCAAGTCGGCACGGGGCCTGGGTCAGGACGTCCTGCAGCACATGCATCCGTGGTTGTGTTCACTTCACTTTCCAAATTAGATAAATCAGTGCGAGTTGTGAAGTTTATTCTAAGTATCAACCGTTACTGTTTTAAAATAACTATTTTATTTGGGAGGGAAAAAGTGAACTAAATCACCTTCATATTTCAGGACGTTTTTCACCAGACCTTGTCCAGACTTTATAAATTTTCATTTTTGTTGGTACGTGGTTGGAGTACAGAATGATCGCGTCCATCCAGAGGAGCTGGTCCATGTGCTCAACATGGCTTAATTCTTGAGTTCTCCTCTCCCTCCCTGCATCTGTTGAGTCCTCAATCGCACAACTGCTCAGCCTTTAAAGTCCACCGGCTCAGCCACGGGTGCTGTCTGTGCTCAGAGGCCTCTCCACGCCAGGGCGGCAGCTCCCCAATCTTCTTGGCAGAAGGGCAGATAGGGAACCAGTGATCAGCAGGCTTGAAGCAATGTCCCTGGGCCCACGAGCTGATGGCTGGTGCAGCTGCATCCACACTGGCGGCTCCCAAGTCCACTCCACTCTCAGCCTGAGCGTAGAATGATGCTATCGGTGGCTCCAGTCCCTGATGCTGAAAGCCCTTTAACGTGTTAACTTGCTGCTGGACCAATCACCCATTAAGAAAACTTGCATCATCATATTATTATCTCCTGGCAAAACTAAGATCCGAAAGCTCATGAGTATTTGACTTCTACCTCAGTTGGAGCAATCCTGCTTTGCTGAAGTGTACGTGCACCGGTGGGCTCGGTCTTAGTAGACAGAAGGACCTCAGTAAGTATTGGATGGAGTGGTTGAATCCCCCAGAATCTGAAGCAGTTCTTTACTGTTATTTATGTTCTCCCTGAAAATTCATAGGTATAGGGCATTGTCAGTAAGCTCAACGTTTCACTGTATGGCACAGTGGCTGGAAGTGGCACTTCTGGCTCAGGAAAGGGTGGCATTGCTGCAAAGCGAAGCACTAACAGCGCCCTAGAAATGACCATTGCCTTGACCCAGAGGGTCTCTAATTTCCTTTGAAAAATTTGAAACTTCTTAAAGCTCTCAGATTTTTATTGAGATTATTATATAATGTAATGCTGGTTTTATTTTTTAGCTTGATTGAAGGATTGATGTGCAATAAACTGTACATATTTAACATTCAATTTCTCAGCTGTGAATGTGATTTCAGCAGACAATGAATAAATCCAGGCCCCCAAAGCCTTTCTGTCATGTAGCATATTATAAGACAAAACCCCATCGTTTGTTTTCTCCATCTAATTTGTAGAAAGAACCCAGAAGGGGGAGGGGGGGCTCAGCTGATTGAGTCTGGATGCTAATGTTACTCTCACAAGCCCCATCGAATTCATCATAGCCCCTTCATTTTTCTAGCTCTTAGTTTTCTCATCTGAAAAATTGAGGGGGTTGGACTAGCCTGGTCCCTCAGGCTCCCTGCAGCCGTGAAGTTCAATAAAGCTAAGAGGCCAGGCATGCTTCGGGTATGGGCTTGTGTCCAGATGGTTTCACAAAACAATGTCAGTGTCCCCGGTGGCTGGGGTCAGCTGTGCTGCCTTGGCCCTCCCTGCCTTGCTTGATTGGTCGTCCTGACGTCATTGCATTTCTTGCCCTTCTCTTTCACCCTCATCCAAGGTCACTGTGTCCTTGTTTCCATGATGGTCTTTCACAGCTTCTGGAGCTTCTCTTCTTGAGAATTTAGAGCCGAGGCTTGGTCAGGATGGGAACTCAGCAGATGCTTGAGCCAGGAACCTGGGCCAGCTGACAGGGCCAGCAGCTCTCTGGACAGCTTGCAGATAGCTTGGGCATTTTATTGGGGAGGGGGGGGCACAGACAAGCTGTGTTGGGTGAAGTTCAGGACTGGGGAAAGGGATGCGGATTGGAGTTGAATTAAACTTCGCATCCCAGCGCTGCCCATCTCTGTGCCAGGCCGGCAGCCAGCCTTGCTGTTTGTGATCCTGGTACTTTTCCTGTGACGACACCATAGCTATCTCCAAAGTTCTGGCAAATGCACCTGTGGTGTCAGAGCGCCCGCCAGATGCTGCAGCCATGCTAGGCACACTGCCATCTTCCTCCTGTGCTTTTGGAGACACCCAGTGCATCGCTGCCAGGCTGCCTGGCTCGAGAAGAGCTTTGAAAAGAGCAAGGGATGCAGAGAGAGCTGGCTACTGGTGGGAAGAGTGTCTGACCCTGGCTCAGAGAGCGTCCACACTGCTTCTGTGTTGCAGAGAGCTAAGCGGGATCCCTGAGGCGGGGCAGCTTTGACATCCTCTTGGCCCACCATGAAGCTCCTCCTGCTCTGTGGCTTCGCGCTGCTCCTGAGGATCTCCCAGTCCAGGGCAGTCAGTTTTCCTGAAGATAGCGAGCCCCTTAACACCGTGGACCACCACTGTAAGTCGCCTGGAGCCACCTTCTTTCCTAAGAAGGAGCTTCTCTGCATGTTCCTTTCCAAAGAGAGTTTCAAGTGGCTTTGAGATGTTTTGTGCACTAATTGATGTGTAATCATTTCCAGATGTTTGGAGGAAATAGAACGGTCCTGTTAGCTGCTTTGCTGAGGGAACCCATAGACATAGGTTATATATTCTCACTAAAAAGAAAAAGACCATTTGCTGATGTTCACCATCTTTTATTCATTTATATTCAAGACCTTAAGAGAGGAATTTAGTTAAAACCCTTCTACAAGTAGTCTATACAGCTAATCAATGCTGTCTATTGATTCTTCAGTTCCATAATCCTGACTGATGGCTTAGCCCATTTTCTCTCACAGATTCTAGGCAATATCCGGTTTTTAGAGGACGCCCTTCAGGCAATGA